>WOVY01007756.1:0-31009 GCA_013436015.1 Rhipicephalus annulatus | reverse complement strand
CCTGGGGTTCTTTAACGTGCACCTAAATCTGAGCACCATATCGTCATCACTCGCGCTTTCATCATCTGAGGGAGAAAGATTTCCCGCGTGAGTACGCCACGAGAATGTGGCCATGTCTGTTTATAAAACGCGCTGAAAACACAATGCGCGCATTCCACCAACTGTTGCGCAAGTGCTCATTCAACAAAAGCGTCAATGACGGAACCCATGCTGCCATCCATGGTGTAAATAGAAAAGCACCATTTCTCGAGCTGGGCTTGTCAAAAACCGCCATGACGCGAAGAAAACACAAGGCGCACACCCCACCAACAACTGCGCAAACGCTCATTCAACAAAAGCACCAACGATGGAACCCGTGCCAGGCCACGGGAACTCTGAAACGTTCAAGTGATCACCTGTAGAGGGCAAAAAAATCTACCGTGGCGCCTTTCTGCTTCAAAACACCCCAAGTGGATCTACTAAACTCTCTCGCCACTCGCGCTATTGCACTTTTTTGTAGGGCACCTTCGCCGGGGCCAACTTTCGATTCTAAAATACTCAAATATAACGTCGTTGCGCACCGCTACACGAAAAAAGTAACTTGTTCTTCTAGCAAGTAGTTTTTGTTAAACATGTGCTGCGCCATCAATTTTGTAAGAGTTTTTGCTCGAATTGACTCGAGGTCAGCAGTGGCCTATCTACACGAATCCTTGGCTTAGCTTTGACAACATCAAATTTACTATCCTTAGGTGCACATACCCTAGGGCACAGCCACGGGAAAGCGAGCGCATCCGTGCGCGATTTCATTGTACAGTCTAAGAGACTTACTTAATAACCTCAATACCAAAAGGTTCGCAGTTATTCCATGTAGGCTATTGAAAAGTTTTCTTTGATATGAATCATTTATTGCACTCTCAGTAGGAACTAATCCATCAAAATTTTTTCACAAAAATTATGTACAAAAAAAACAACACTTCTGTTGATTTTGTTTTCGCCAGTATTTGATTGATTATATACACTCGTTTTTCCTTTTTTTGGTAAGCTACTCGATTCTTGGCTGATCCCACAGAGTGGGTGTGAGCCACGAATTGAGGATCTACATCATTATCCTCTACTTAAAATATACGGCAGCCAAGGGTTGCGACGGCAGGTAACGGCTACGTTCGGATGTGTCTCACACTGTTTCGTTTCGCTGTAAATACTTCAAGCCTCTGCTGACCGACACACTCTTTTTCGTTTTGTGTATTTTAACTCGTTCAAATGCTTTCGCTAGGAGAATTCCAGTTACTTCCGGGAACGAAGCGACCGTTGAAGCTTTCATCGGATGTACACCCGTTGCAAGCCGTTGCGTAAAAACCACTTCAGTTTTTTGAGGACGGTGTCTCGCTGGGCTCATTGGTTCATTTCAACAAATGTAGTTTTTTCGCCAATGACTGCGTAGGTGTCACACGGAGGCATCAAATTGAAATGATAAATTTTAAAACATTTTAACGTTTCAATCTGTCACCGGAAAAACGCAATAGTTGCGGCGTGACTTCACGTGAGAACGAGTCGCTGACTCAATAGTTAATTCTGAAATTGTTACCAGGTACCAAAAACCAGGCGATTGTGATGCAAGAAGACTAATGCATCACTGTCGCCGCGCATGTGTCTTCATAGCTAGCCAATATAGTAGTGCGAAAAACCTACGAGTTAATAGTTTACCGCAGCTGCATTTCAGAAAAATCACATAAATATGGGTGTGCTTTGCTTTAGTGTGACAAAGAGAGCGTCACACAAATCAGAGCTACTTCTTTTTCTACCACAGCCTCCTGGCTCACCTACATGGAAGCAGCTGTTGTATACAATGGCAGTGAACCTGTTACATGACATGCCTTGTGAAGAAGCAGCCTTGAGTGATACGCGTGTCATGAGGTACCATTACATATATGTATAAAATACTGCTATTTACTAGTTAACTGAGTTCATTTTTTTACTTTGGAAAATTTTATGCATTCATTATGCATTGATATCTGGTGATGTTATTTGTTTTTCAGACTGCCATGTGACGACAGGATGACTACCCCCGAATATCTACTCTGCAAACACGTTGAAACATCTGAATGTCTACTACAACAGGTAATCTCGAACCTCACGCATGCACTGCTGTATTTTTGAATGTTTTGTCACACATATCGTGTAAGGGTGCTTTAGATTGGCCACAAACATGGAACCTACACTTCAATAACGTTGAAATTTAAATACTATTATTTAGATAGTGTGGCACTGATGAGCTCCACAACACAAGCTTGATGCCAGTCAAAGGGACCATATCTCGATGGGGGCGAAATGCTAAGACACTTGTGTGCTTAAGGGGTTATTCGATTATCCTGCACCACATGATCTATTTTACAAAGTGCTGCACCTCGCCGTTTGTTTCAGTGGTGCAGCGATGGCATCTTCTAAACCGTGCCATTCATTTCACAAAGCGCAGGAGAGGCACAGCACTGAAACTAGTTCATGATTTTCTTGTACCTCCTACTCTGAAGGCACTGGTATCGTGAAGCCACACGCACAGCTTAACAAACAATATAGCATTAGACGTAGGTGCCGTACCAACCTCTACAAACCCGGCGTGTTTTGCCAATATGTTTGGACCTCATTAAATTAAGCGAACAAAAATAGGGATTCTACCTTGTCGGCACCTTGTCATTCACTTGTTTTGATGCAGCACTGCTGAACTCGTGCTGCAAAAGTTCTGGACTTCTCGTGCACAGCTGTGAACAAATTTCCATTGGTGCAGGTGAACTGAACTGACCCTTAAAAATGGAAGCTTGAAAATATGAAAAATCTGTGAACATGAGGTGTTAGAGCAAATGTTTCGACAAACAGTCTTGTCTCCTGCGAGGCTACAATGTCGTTTGTTTCAAACCCTGGAAACCAGAATCAATCTAAATTTGCCCAATAATGTAAGACTCATGATCACTTCATAGTTTGCATGTGAATCGTCAGAAATTATTATTTGCATTACAAAATGAACACCCCGTCACTGCGAGGCTTTCCAACATTTAGTTGAGCCTTGTGAGACAGTTTACAGTCTATAGTCTAAATTCCTTTGTCTTAATTAACTGTGTTTAGCTCATACAAGTTTACAAAAAAGGTCCACTAGAACTCATAAGGCTGCACTCAATTGCTTTAGCTTTGCACATATGTTCAATAGGCTTCTAAAATAATAATTGATAAAGGTGATGAGCACTTGTTGATAAGCATCACCTTTATCATTTATCGATGAGCATCATGACTTGATGAGCATCAAAGACGTGAATGCTGTCGTAAAAAGCAAGATTGTGTTCATAGGATGTCGTACAGTTTTTTTTTCATATAGCAAATAAATGTCCCAGATTTCTTTGATCCCATCTGCTTCTGTTTAAAAGAAGTTGTCATAGCTATAGTGCCCACCAATATGAAGCGAAATTCTGTGCACTACCGTCATTGGAAAAATCTAGAACATCGCACAGGTACTTGAAACATACATCATCTTGACTTGTGCACAGCCACTCTGCGTATTTCAAGTCCTAACATCGTATTTCAAGTCCTAACATCTAAAAGTAGCAGGGAGAAAACAACTTCAGCTTTTAAGCACATGTAAACTGAAAAGTAAACACTGTAACAAGTGCGTAATAAATGTGACATTTATTGATCCAGTATTCGGACAGATTCACACCATGTACCCCCCAATCGACTTCAGGAGTGCTTGCTTGCAGGCGAGTGCTCAAGTGCTATCTATATGTCTATGCAAAAAAAGAGATATTGCTCAGAGCTGAGCAGATAGTGTACTGTAAGAGCACCAACAAAGATGTACAAACAAGAAATTGTACAATGCCTGCCTAAAGCTCATTTTCTTGGAATCGGGCCCTTTCGATTTGTAAGCACACACCTCATAACTGTTTCTTTAGCATACATGTTCGCTGCATACTCAGCAGACCGCTCATTACCTGCGACGAGAAATTCTATCTGTAGTAACTGTGTAACTTAAATCTAACAATAAGTGTAACAAGCCTGAAATATTTTAGGCCCATCAGCTAAATACATATTACCTATGATATGGGCTCACGGCTGAGAAATATAACTAGTGCCGACCCTTTCGACACGACGCGATGATTGCACAATTGCGAAGTACTCAATATAGCATTGCAGTGCGAGAAAGATTCAGAACTTCACGCATCTGCGATTGCTTAACTAACAAACTTAGCAAAACTACATTGCTCTCAATTTTGAGTTATCTATCGGCAATGTGCAAGTTTTCTTCCCGATTCCACGTCATGCATTCACTTCACTTTAAGATCAACACTACACGGCAAAAGCCGCATCTGACGACGGAATCGGACCCTTGTCTTGAAGCCACGCTATTAAACTCGCGCGCCGCAACACAATGAGAGCGACGCTCATTCAGCGATCTCGGTGTTCAGTTATATGCATATGCTTGTTAGCTTTCCTAGAGTCTTTACCCATGAGTTGAAAGCTTTCAATATGTATGAGTGACTTGTTTTGTTTCGACCCGACCATATACAATTGGTTGTACCGGCTTGGACACTCGCAATAAACGATGCGAACCTTACTTGTTTGACGCTGTTTTGCCAGTTGAGGAAAGTTAGGTAACCTGGCGATAAAAACAGGCGAGAAGCGCGATTTTAGCAACGAAAAATTTGGCAGATCCCACGTGCAGTGGGAATTGATGATACGCGAAGCACGGATGAGAATTCTTGATAAGTCACCTTAAAATCAGCACTACGTTACGAGGTGGAGGTAAATGATACCATATATTACTTCTGTGTAATGATTATCATGTTTAGATATGACGTTTACCTATGCAATCTATTCACGTCAACTCATACCAAACTTTGTATAGTCGGAGCCAGCGAAACGGCCGCGAGCACGCTATGAGCGTGGTATGTTGTCATATTTTTATAAGACACGCGTGTGATGAATATCATGTTTGCACCAGTCATATATTTTGTCATCCATTGACGTCACGTAACACCGAACTTGGTATATGTGAAGCTAGCAAAGCGATCGCGAGTGCATCATGAAGGGCCGAATATACTCCAACGTAGCGTTGACGCGCACACATGCTGGCCACAACGACGCTATGTTAGCAAAACGCGAGCACTCTATAGTCTGACGCCAGGCGCGACTAGCGTGCGCTGCCCGACGACGACCGGCGCGAAATGCGACATGCTGCAATTCGCGCTGATGCGTTACCCAGACAATACTTCGTCTCCCTCTTTTCGGGACGGAGGGACGACGGACACGCTGAAATGCGCATCCGTGAAAGCGACGCAGCGCGGCGCGCGTCTGCGAGTATGTGGCAGGGCTGGCGTTTGGCGCGGCAACGCCGGCGTGACGCGACGAAATGAACGCCGGTGAGCACGCACACGTAGTCACGTCGAAATGTATTGGCGTCTTGACGGTAGCATGTAGTCATGTTCTCACATGACACGCATTTCCGGATTATCATGTTTGCACCAATCCCACACCTTCATCATCCAGTGGCGAAATCTCGACAGGCAAGATGAAACGTGTTTACAAGCATGCAATAAAACATTGTATATACGAACTACTTCAGCAACAAAATTGGACTGTCCGGCTCAGCATTTTGTGCCCAATGTAACGTCGTTGAAGACATCAATCGTGTTCTCTGTGAGTGTACGAAATACGCATCAGAGAAACAGTCTCTGAAGATGGGCTTAAAAATGCAACAGGACACAAATTCGGAGTAAACAAAAAATATTCTGGGCCCATGGCAGAACACCTACATTGCGTTAGACTCTCCAAAAGCGCTACTGACGTTCTTACGGGCCACAGGCTTGACAAAACGTTGGAAATAGTGCAGTGCATGCGAGTGACTTTATGTGTAATGTGATTGTTATGTGTGTATGTAACTTTATGTGTTTGTTTAACATTATATATATTGCTGTAATCACCCGGCAACTGAGGTAGCCTGTCAGGGGAAAAACCAGTCAAACCTCTCCAGCTTCCCATTAAAATAATTCTCTCTGTCTCATTGGCGTCACGTAATAACAAATTTGGCATATGTGAAGCTAGAGAAACGGCCGCGAGCACATCATCAGTGTGGCATGTTGTCATGTTATTACATGACACGCATGTGGGGTTTGTTGTGTTTGGATGTGTCATTTACCTATGTCGTCTTTTCGCGTCGCGTAATACCGAGTTGGGTACATGTGAAGATTGCGTAACGGCCGCGAGCGCACCATGAGCGTGGCATGTAGTCATGGTGTTAATAACACGCATGTCACGATTTCTATGGTAGAGTCTGTCACTTGTGTTGGCCATGCAATCATGCCACATCATACCAGTTTTGCAACATGCCATGTGAACAAAACCACCGCAAAAGCTGCAGGACCATAAAATGTAAATTATGACATTCATGACATAGAAGTTCCAATTTTCATTTTATTACTAGTCAAATATGTTCTTCATACAATCATGTTATACCATACCAAGTTTGGTATCGATACCATTGATTGATACGTGGGGTTTAACGTCCCAAAACCACTATATGATTATGGGAGACGCCGTAGTGGAGGGCTCCGGAAATATAGACCACCTGGGGTTCTTTAACGTGCACCCAAATCTGAGCACACGGGCCTACAACATTTCCGCCTCCATCGGAAATGCAGCCGCCGCAACCGGGATTCGAACCCGTGCCCTGCGGGTCAGCAGCCTTGTACCGTAGCCACTAGACCACCGCGGCGGGGCTGGTATCGATACCATTATCGAAACGGCTAGGGAGAGCTAAACGTTGTAGGCGGCTAGATAGATAAATACGCTAAAGTCGCCGAAGTTCGCTAAGAAATGCTTCGCGTATAAAAAGAATGCCAGAGGAAACAAGCAGCGTGTATCAGCAGCGATCCCCCCCCCTGCAACAAAAAAAAATGCGTTTGTTTATTGATGATGACAGTTCTACCAGCGCCATCTAGCCTCGTGGTATCACTGTTCAGTACGCCGCCGCGACGTATGTGCATGTTATTTTGACACAACAGCCCAAAGGTAAAGTTTCCGTTCTCTAAGCTGGTAGGTGTTCTGTGCCCGCGCTGCCATGTGTGTTGTAAATATAAACGCACCATTTGACGAGCTCGGCTTGTCAAAAGCCTCTGGGAACGTTGAGGAAGGGCAGAGACTGCTGCGCCACGCCTTACGAAAGATCCATGATGATCACAGGTCGTCATTAGCAAAAAAAGTGGTGACTGCTCATGACAAGCTTAGGTCGTCAAAAGCCCGTAAGAGGACAAAAGCGTGGTCTTCTTGAAACCATGAGGCTCAACGTCAAACAACCGCTGTCCACTAAAAACCTTCAGCGCCGTTTGCCCAGCCGCGCATGCGCCGACGAGCAGCTGCCGCCAAACCACGCCCACCGATGAAGACAGCCTGCGCAGCCATCGCCCCGTGTTTGGCCTGCGTGGTGCTAACCCATCGCAAGCGACATAATGCCTGCGCGTTTACTAGGGCGCTATCGCCACGTTTGCGTTCTAGGTTTCTGGCACTGGAGTTTTGGTATTATTTTTAAGCTTGTGGCCAGCTGCGGTTTCACTTTGTGCTCTCTCTACACACAAAAAAAGCGCTTAGCATCAGCCCAGCTAGTGACGGGAAGCCCCTAAGGTCAACCGGCTTAGTTATTTTTTATGCTTTGCGCTCAGCTAATGTAAATTCATTTATTTTTACATGCGATACAATTTCCTTGGCCTGTGAGTATTTAGGCTGTATATATAAATGTTTCTTGAATTTCTGCTGCTTGCAGGCTATTTCTTTCGTGTCTTCTGAAATACCAACAAACTGTAGAAGGTTGAGGCCATTTATTATTTGCTAAGACCATTACGTAAATACAATTACTCTTTACATTTATCAGGCACTCGTATCCCTTCAGAAAAACCAAGTTAAATATGGGTTGTCGAAGGATGAATTCACTTTGAAGAGATATGAATAAAAAACGATTCATATTCACGTGACCCCACGGTAATAAGATAAACGGAGCGAAGGTGCTTACACTAGCCAAACAATGACTATTTCACTACAATATAAGTAACATGGCATCTCACAGTGTGTTACGAAGAGTGAGAAAAGTGAAGTATTACAGACACAGATATCACCAAGACATTTCCTTACACTTACGTGATTAGGGCATAGCAGCATCACACGAATTAAAACCGATCTTGGACCACAGTCCTGATCAATGCGCCGTCACATAGCCCTACTAACATAATTCCACAAGTATGCCTACTCAGACAGGTCATGTTTCCTTCATCTCGATGTTTCATCCCGAACACCCAGGAGAGTACATATAAATTTGAGGTTTACATGCATAATGGTCGTACGTTAACACTCAGCTGATCAGCACTCCCACGAGCCATAAAGTTATGGAATAACCTTCCAGACAACATAGCTTCATTGTTCAACCCTAACACAATTCACCACCAACTAATTGCTCATTTCCATTAAAGTCGTTCATTGTCCGTTAATAAAAAGCACAATTTTGTACATATGTGTATGTATGTGTATTGCACTACTATTACATGTACATAATGTATTTATTCACTATCTAATAGGGATTATGTACATATTATTTATGAAGTCTTCAATTTTTTCTGTGTTGTTTCTCAGTGGTATTTGATTCCTTTACAGTTTTTGCTTATTGATGTTGTTTTAGAGCTCCCTTACAATGCTCAGGAGGCCTGTAAGGAACGTTAAATATGAACTGATCTCACGAAGAAAGACGCCTCGACATGACCCTGGCCTCAGCGCCTACAATATACATATCTAATAGTGAAGATGCTTTTGAGCTGAGATATGTTTCGTGCACAATAAATTGGGCAAAACATGCTAAAATAAACAAAACAAAACATGCAAATGCATGATTATGCCGCTGCGCTATGACGCAGATGAGAGTAAGGACACCAAAGCAGGAATATAATCCCAGACAGCAAGAAGGTAAATGGCCGAACTCGGATGAACGTAAGAAAAGTTAGCAGAACTATTGTTCACACATTGTATTGGCTTTAGTGTCTTGCTACGTCCAAATAAGTTGCATGCATGACGCGAATGTCGATGTAGTGCATTTTCAAAGTGACGTTTGTGGGAAGCTCACGTTGTATTGTAAAGTGACTCATGCGTAAGGAAACGATGTGTTCGATTTCTGAAAGTTACACCCACAGGGACTATACCTCTTTCTATCGTTCTATTCTCACATTTTTCCCAGCATAAGACCACAAACTTACTCTTCAATGTTTTATTTTCGTTTGCAACGTTTGTGAATACGTTTAGCCTAGTCAGTTACTTACATATTGTTCTCCAGTCAACACACAGTCCTATTTCACATAGGGTTTTAGAATCACTTGTAAGCATTCATTCTTAACCACAAAAATGCCTTCGAACGAGCGCTGCAGAATACATATTTGTAAACACTTAACTCTATAAGTACTTTATTCCCACTAATTTCCTAAATTATGTCATTGCAAAATATCGCGTATATATCAGCAGTTCTGGATACCATCTACATATAAACTTTAAGTAGGTTGTTTATGCGATGGTAAAGAGGTGATTTTCTCATCACATTGCCACACGAGAAATGGGCTAGTAAAGCTTGAGGTTTAGTTTGCTCAAACCTTGAGAGCACGATAAAGTAGTTGTGCATCGCAGTATTTTGACTACGTGGGGTACTTTTATAGGTTGTTATTGTAACGGCATTTGCGTTTTCGCATTTACACGCCATCGATATACCACCACTATGATCGGAAATCAGACCTGCTCTGCGCTCTTAGCTGCACTATAACGCAGCCATTAGACTTACGCGGCTGGTGCAACATGGCACAAGCTGATACCGTAAAGACTAGGAGTTTACCGACCAAAGTGTTGACTGTTTTTCGCCCAATAAACTGCAGGCGTTATATGAAGCAAGTTATGGGAGAATAGTAGCCTTGTGTCACCACCTGTTTGAATACTGTACCATAAAATTACTAAAATTATATACCTTTTTTGAAACGAAACTCGGTATACGTATTCGGTCATTCCAGCGACGCAGGCGACGCCATGTAGCCGTGCTCCGAAGCTGTCACAGGACGATAAAACTGCGACTCAGTGGTCATGAACCAATGAACGCGTTTTCATGCTTTGCGACGCTGTCGTAAACGCTCGCGACATCACCGTCTCATCCGCCATTTCGACCTTCCACTGCGCCACCTAAGTCGCTGGAATGATCGAATAGACTGAATGTGCGTCTGCTTAGCTTTTCTTCCCTTCACTGATTCTGTCTGTCTCTTTTACCAAAAGCAGGAAAATGGTCAATTGTTCAAAAAAAAGAAAAGAAGATATGTCGAAGCAGCTTCCTTTTAAAAAGCAAATACTTAGCGAGAACATATCATATAATCAACACGAACAGCTGTTAATCACAGAGTCTGTACGACTTGTGTTCGTGAAAGATAGGAAAAGTAACGTTTCAGACTGTATTTCAGTGTTCCTTTGCTTTGACTGGAGTGAAAACAATAAAAGTCACCGTCAGACCACTGGCCGAGCAAGTGCCAATAGGAAGATTTACAAGAAACGCGAGTCCACTGTCATTTGCCACTTACCTTATTTTTTGACACCCTTTATCACGGTCGTCACAAAGATCAAGTGAATTAACCTGCATATTTGCGGTCCTTAATTTTTTGTTACTCTGCCCGATCACTGACCCCATATTCAAACTACCGAATATCATTTATCTGGTTCCTAAATGAATCAACCAAAGTATATATAAAGTGGTCTGGACTCAAAATAGGCGCTTTCAGCAGAAAGACATTCATAGAATTATGGCTTGTCGGACTTTTCTAGCGTTCGTTGTTGCCATTTCATGTACGTATTCTACTTTACGAAAATATATTATAGGACCTCTGAAAACTTTGCTATGTATAAGCCACAGGTAGGCTGATTAATGACTGAACAGTCATCGATGCAAGAGGATGCAGCAATGCCTTTCTGGGTGTATTGTCGTCGCTTATATTAGCCATCGTCGGTCGTTGCGCACTTGAGTTCGCATCACGACGCGATTGATACATAATATGATACGTCTTTCATTTATAAAAAACTACAATGCGATGGAAAAATAGAAATTCAGCAGCAGTCTACAGGAACAAGTCGCTAAGCTATTTTTTCAAAATTGTGAGTGTATGCTAAATGCCTTCGTTCAGCCCTAATTTGCGAGAATCTTCTAGGTGCCAGTGAAGTCATGCGAGGCGAGCACTGATGTGGAGGCTCTGCCGAGTCATCATATCTGACGTTGGTGTCGCTGTCACTGTGGTACGCAAATGGCTCCGAAGTCGCCAGCAATTGTTGGCGGTTACGCCGCAACGTTTCTTTTATTGATATAATATATAAGGAGATGTTTACACACAATTATGGTGCCGGCTACTCCTTAGCCCTTGAGTGAAACTTGAACATGTATCTTGAAGTAAAACGTACAAAACAGTGCATGTAAAATAAGACAGTCGGGCACAGATATGCAAAGATACTTCTATACGCACATATCACAACAAAATAATAAGGAAATGTTCGAAAGTCAACGAATGAAGTCTCTGATAATGCCCCTCCTTAAGATTCGGTCCAACCAGCACAAAACAGCAGAGCACACGCCTGGTCCTTATGAAGATGTATTCGCTTGTGCGTACATAATAGTCGGCACGTCATTCACTTCACTTAACACACATGACGGGTGTCACACGATACTGCATATAATAAGTACATGTGTTATACAAATGAAATTTCGTTATTTCTTACTACTTTTAAGCAATTCTGCTGTCTTGTAAAAAACGTGTAAATGCTTTTAAAGCGTGCGACTGTAAAACTGATGTTGGCCACGGGCCCAGAAGTTTCTTCGCTGCTAAATGGTCTGCGGTCTGATGCCAACAGTTCCGATTTAAGACTGGCGTCTCAGCGTGTCATGATGTGGACAGTCTATGAGAAGGTGGCATACGTCTTCATCTATGAATTCACATTCGCATTCAGGAGTTTCTGCTCTGCCAATTCTGTGCAAAAATGTTTTGTGTATGTGGTGCCTAGCCTCAATCGGTGGATTAGAGTTTCCATACTTCTATCTAATGCCTGCGTAATTTTGAATTCCATAAATGGATTGATGTGATATAAATAGCAGCTCTTTGTACTTTGGTCAAACCAAGCAGTTTTGCTCATTGTGAAAGTTGTAGTCTTTAAAATACTGCGTAATTCATTTTTCTAAATTGGTAAAGTAACATTAACGTTACTTGTGCTTGTCGTGCTGCTTCATCGGCAGCTGCGTTCCCAGGAACGTTGCAATGGCCAGGTATCCACTGGAATTTGATCTCATGTTGCACCTTGTTCGCTTTGGTGAGCTCTCTCAGCGTTTCGTATGTCATACTATCACTTATTACAGTCGTGCTTGTACTGAAGAGTGATCTTAATGCGGTCTGTGAGTCACTGAAAAGTGCCCATTTTTTCGCACCTGCTGTTGAGTTTATAAACTTTATAGCATACAGAATCGCGAAGAGCTCAGCTGTAGTAGATGACGTCATGCGACATAACCTAAATGATTCCTGAATATTGAGTTGTAGCATAATAAATGCCGATGTTGAAGACGATGTAATACTTGTGCCATCTGTGTAAATGTGTATGTACCCTAGATACTGCATGTGTATCTGATAAAGCGCTAGTTGTTAAGTAGCTTGGATGAACATGTATTTCTTTTCGATAATGACATCTACTGAGAATTCAATGCTTGGTATTGCAAGCAGCCATGGAGGATAGTTCGTTTCAGAGCTCATAAGCTCGTTTCTTGGTAGTATATGTACATTACTCTGTATTTCTTCATGAGCATTCTTTTTATCTCTTAGTAAAATCTCCAATGCCAATGGGTGGTTGCGTCTGTAAGCGAAAGAAATGGCGGCATGTTACGATTGTTCTCATGACTGGAAAGGGTGGTTGTCGAGTCTCTGCTATGGCAAGGCAGCTGGAAGTCGTTCGTGGAACACCTATGCAGAAGCGCAATCCCCTAGCTTCAGTACCATATAGTCACTCCTCTGAAGTGCGGGAAATTACATGTAAGACTGCTGCATAATATGCAATATTTTGTCGTATTAAAGCATTGTGCATAGCGAGCATGGATGATACAGATCCACCCCATGATGTCCCAGCAATTCCGCGGAGTATATTCACTAGCATATTCACCTTGTTATCGAGTTTCATTATATGAGGTGCCCATGATAGCTGCCTATCACGTATTACTCCGAGAAACCGATGCTGTGTCACAATCATTAGTGGTTCTCCTTCTAAACTGAGATTAAGGTTTTTTAACTTCTTACGGGTGAAGGGCAAGACAGCTGTCTTTGCGTGCAATAGAATCATCCCTCTCTCTTTTAAAAAGTTGTTGATAATATTTATGCCGTCTTGCATTGCAATCTTAATTAACCGTATGTCCGTACCAGATGCCCAAATGCACACATCATCTGCATATATAGAGTATCTCAACCTGGGAGGCAGTCTTTCAGCTAAATCAGCCATAACACAGTTGAAAAGAACAAGGTTGAGTACGCTTACTTGTGGCACTCCGTGTCTGACATCGTTTCCTTCACTCGTCTGAATGAATATTTTGAGACCTGATAAAAATTTAGATATCCACCGCAGAGACCTGCCGGAAAGTCCGAGTTCTAACATACTCAGCAGAACATGAGTGTGACTTACTGTGTCAATGCCCTTTTGATGTTTAAGAGCACTGGGACCGTCAAGCTACCACAGGCACGTTCATGCTCCACATACGTTACTATGTGCAGGATTTCCTCCATTGTGCACCATTTAAGTGGTTGGAGAATGCACCGGTTTTGTTGCTCCACCATTGAAGTCACGCATCAATCATTTTTTCCATTACCTTACATAGACAGCTTGTCATACTAATTGAACGGAAGGATTCAAGGTTCAAGGTCGTCTTAGCTGGTTTCAAGATCGGAATGATGCGAGCAAACTTCCAAGACTTGGGTACAATTTCTTGCATCCATAGATTATTGTAAATATTTAAGAGAACATTTGTGCCTGTGTGCCCAAGGTTCTTTAGCATATTGTACGTAGTGCCGTCCGGTACAGAGGCCAATTTTTGACGACATGATGCTATAGCACAGTGCAGCTCGCCTAACGTAAATACAGGGTCAAGTTTAGGATGCAGGGCACAAAAGCAAGCATTAATTTTTTGGCTGGCTAACGCGACAGAATTATCAAATAAGGCACATTGTGATGCGGCGGGTTTACTGATAAGTTGACAAAATTCATCTGCTACCACAACTTCCCGTTTGTCCAAGGCTACAGCAAGAGCACGAAATTGGAAGCTCTGTGATACAGGGTCACTAAATTCTCAAATTTCAAGCCAAATTTTTGGAACAAGCTGTGTGGGGAGAGAGCGTGCCACAAAAATCACGCCAGCGTCGTTTACCTAAATTTTATAGTTGTCTGCGCATTACACTGTGAATTTTCTGTGCATTTTCGTATGCTTCTAAATTTCCGCTGCGTCGATATGCCCTTTCTGAACGTCGTCTGTTGGCTATTACATGTTCATACGCTCCGTCGACTACAGCATAGTCTTTTGGAATCGGGACTTTCTTTGTACATTGATTTACATTACCTTGCAGAAATTCAGTAAAGCCTTTAACTGTCGTTAGTTCACTATTTTAGTTTGTTAGGCGGTACCGAAAAGCTTTCCAGTTCGTCAGTTTGCTGTAGCGCTTGATGTCGTCATTTTGCAAATAGGGGTGATTTATAAGAATGGGAAAACGGTCACATTCACGTGTTTCTACATCCGTTGTCCATTCCACACCATTCACTATATCTTGGTAACACATGGTTACATCGAAGCAACTCGAGTAATTATGGCCTCAGAGAAACTTTGAGAAGCCGTTATTTAAAATTGTCAAATTGCAATTGTCTGCACCACACTCAACAAAGTTCCCACGTGCATCACATCGATCACTACCCCAGATTATGTTGTTCGCAATAAAGTCTCCACATATAAATGTATATGATTTAGAAATATTGAAGATAATTGTTAGCTCTTTCACCGAAATGGGGCTTGAAGCTTGTAGGTAAAAATTGATCACTGTTATGCACTGCTCACCAAAGTATACTTTGCAAGCGACGAATACCGGGAATGCCGAATCACTTGAGTGAACTTGGTGAGAAGGTAGATCCTTTTTGGTGCACAAATTCATTCTGCTAGGACCCCTTCGACGAACTGACTTATATATCATGTAGTTAGAGAAGCGGAAATTATCATTCATTCCTGCCTCTTCGATCCAAAGTATTGGAAAGTTATATTGCAAGCGGATTTTACGGAAGTCGGCACACTTCCTTCGAAGACTATTGGCAATCCACTGGTATACAAGACATTTTCATAGCGCTTATTCACATGTTACTTGCTGCAAGTTTGACCCTGATTGTTCACACAATAGTGCTTCCATAGGCAGCAAGGCTTTTATTTCTGGCAGGTTGTTTGCTTCCGGTAGAGCAGACAGGATTCCCTTAAGTGCTGCGAAAAGCATTGGTAGAATCAATTGCATGACTGATGCAGAGGTACGGTCCCCCATGTCCCATGCCCATGTCTTCGCCCATGTCTTTTTCATCACTTAGGTAATAAGTTGACGTATTATCGTCAAAAAGATTCTCTTCTAATCGAAGCTTCTTGCTCTAAGCTTCATCTCTTCCATTAATGCTGTGCTGGCTGAAGCCATTTCGCGGTTGTGAATGAGCAAACGTGCCAGCTTTATGATGTTTTGGCGCGCCTGAAAGTCCCCAGGCTTTTCATTGTGTCCTGCAATGTCACTCATGTGTGTTGAAGCATTTGGATAAGCATAAGGCTCGTGGCGATGGCTACCAAACACCGTAGTGATCGCGTACTAGCGAAGTCTTTGATAAGTAACCTCGTACCTGCAAGGCGCAAACCCCTTGAGGTATTCACCCGACGTCTTGTTGGCACTGGGGAGAAATGGGTGTCAGCGTAATAGTCCAAGAAAAGAGCACAGATCGAACACTGCACAAAAACAGTGACCGAACAGAGCCACTTCCTCTTCTTCTCACCATCGTGTCGTCTTCACCTTGAAAGTTAGTAAAGATAATTAAATTAGTGTGTAGAAAGAAATAGCAGGCGAATTCTCGCCGCAACGTTCTCCCCTCTCTTGTTGCGACGTTGTTCTCCCCTCTCTTGCTGTGACGCTGTTCTCCCCTCTCTTGTTGCGACCATAGCCTTTTGATACTGAGCCTAGGCTCTCACGTGAACAACGCCTCTTGGTAGGTGTGGTTTCAGTGGTCCTCCGGACGACATCTGCTGTCGCTTTTTTACAGCAGGCTTGGGCTGCAGGCTAAAGTCGCAGGCTGCAGGAGGCTTGGGCTGCAACCTAGAGCGTAGAGGGCTGCCCTCCAATGTTCCACCCGGTGCCGGTTATTCTGTAATGAAGCACAGTGGTAGTCAAGTAAACTTAGCCAAAAATCTTCATGAGTTGTCCCAGTAATCATCGGTTGGTGCGCACCGCAGTGCGCATCAAGACACGAGTGATACACAGTATTATACATGCTTCTGCACTAGCACAACTGTAATAACTAAAAACATAGACGCAGCAATACCTTCAGCTTCTATGTAATCAAACAACCGATTTTTTCATTGACCTAACTGAATGCATGAGAATTCTTTCGAATGCCTTGGATGTACTTGAGGGCTACGCAGTGTAAAAGCTTGCTCCATCTGGCTCTCATCATTCATTAATACTCTTCTTGTCGAGCGACTGAACCACGCCCCTTGTTTCAAGCAAAGTTGCAAACACAATGTATGTTTCATGCAGCTGTTCAGAAATATTGCCGTTTTTATGAGAACCTGATACACATCATGTGCTGCTAAGAGTAGTACATACGTCTTCTCATTTTTACATGTTCCGAATGTTCTATCTACTATATAATACTTATGATGTCTTATTTGAAAGTACGTTACAGGTAGCTACCTGCACTCCAAGAAAAAATTCGGCAGACCCCACGTACTTTGTGAATGGATATATACGAAGCATGAACATGCAAGCTGACTGTGTTGTAATTTTATTGAGCGAATCGCTACGATGTTGTGCTAAAAAATCTATAAATGCACGCAAGACGTACGCTGAACAGCGGCATATGTTTTATAACAGTAGTGCTTTAATGTTGTGTATCGATGCCAACAGTAAATGAACATCAGCAACACTAAAGGTTGTAAACTGACAGAAAGCGCTGCCATTCGCGAGGGCCGCAGCTTTCGACACAGTTACATAAATAAACTCAAGTAGATGACACCTGATTACAATAAATGATAGCCGGAGGTGACGGCTGTATTGTAGAAGCACATATGTAACTTTTTATATTCCCAATCGCAAATGTATGCTCATATTTAAACAGAAAATCTAGTACCGCAGCCACAATTGGCATTTCACCAACATCAGGGTATATTTGAAAGATGGTTCCGTGACGTGGCGTGGCTCTGTGGTAGAATACTTGATCGCCACGCAGAATGGTAGGGATCAATTTCAGCTCATACCATGGCATTTATACTTCGCATTCGTCCTGTCAACGCTGCCAATGTCCGTTTTTTTCCTAACGATTAAGCGTTAAAATTGCCTATGTGTGTTCTCGCTGTTTATGGGTAGATATATACTATCAAACACCTGTGGCATATACCCGCATATCAATGGCACATATTCAGTCCCAGGTATGTGCCACTGTTCATTTGGAAAATTTTGACGACGTACGCAATGGGATCGTGACATTATTTAAGTCATGAATACCGAGGCGTATTCATCAAGCCATTTAACCTTCCCATACTAATTTCTTGTTTCACCCAAGTTAGGAGGGTTATCATGAGGACACGAAATTTTCACGTTATTCATGTCATCACCAGACAGCCATATTACCAAACCTACTTACCCTCCCATACAAACTATGATTCACAATTGTTAATGAGGCGCTCACAGGAGCACTCAGACGCAGGTGGATAGATAGATAGATAGATAGATAGATAGATAGATAGATAGATAGATAGATAGATAGATAGATAGATAGATAGATAGATAGATAGATAGATAGATAGATAGATAGATAGATAGATAGATAGATAGATAGATAGATAGATAGATAGATAGATAGATAGATAGATAGATAGATAGATATAAGTGCCTACAGTACAGAAAGAAATGCTTCGCATATAAAGTGGTATAAGCTTCTCATTTCAGTTACTTTGGAGTTGCGGCGTATATAACTATCTTTAAAAACGTGTGCACTCTCTTTCGAATCTCAAGACTCTTTGACGAGTGTATAACGATTCCAAAACGAAGTTCAAGTGCCTACAAGAAAGTTATATGCATAGTCAAGTGAAGGCACTTAGAGAAAAAAATCAAATGAATATTCAGACAGAGTGTAGGAAGCGCCAAGATCTCTTTTTCTAGTTCTTGGATGATTTTTATTGAGCCAGAACTAACGTAATACAAACAATAAGAGTGGTACAGTTATCTTTGCTTCTCGAAATAAACGCCATTTTACCATATTTCTGGGAAACTTATGCAGTTGAAACAATTTGCTATTGCACAGTGTTTTGTCCGTGTGGTCTTGGGGGGTCACTTATAGCTCTCCTACGACGAAGTGAATTGAATAATCACAAATGAAGAAGTATTGACTGTAGAAAAGCCGCCACCATAGATGAGCTTGATTGATATGTTGGGTTTAACGTCCCAAAACCACCATATGACTATGAGAGACGCCGTAGTGGAGGGCTCCGAAAATATAGACCACCTGGGGTTCTTTAACGTGCATAAATGAGCTTGTAGAGCGTTGGAGGTATATTACAGTTGCTTCTTCCACTTAAATCAGCGTCGTGCTACGTTTGCGTACACTTTTGTTTTTAATTTTTAATGATTTATAGGCTCCAAATAAACCATAGTTGATTTAACTGCTTCAATTGACTGTGTCGTCCTCTGTCTGCTTCAAGTTGTCCGTTTCCTTGCTTCTCGTTCACTGCAAAGTGCTATGTGAGATCGTACTGCCTGTACAATTCCCTGAAACATTTAGGTCGTGATTCACGTCCTTCTAATAAAATTTCTAGATATAAACAAGCTATCCTTGCTTAGGTAGGGACTTGGTATAACTTCTCCACACCACATCTTGATCACAGTCGGTGCTTTCCTCTCAGGCGTTGGACGGCCGAGTTCAAATCGTGGCGTTGTTGACACCTGCTTTATATTGTGACTAGTAACACAGTTCAGATGAAGGAAATGAGGAAAACGGCAAAGAGGTAGAATATTATCCCAGTCAGGAACAGCACTGTGCTGATAAGATGGCTGAGAGGAAAAAATAGGGGACATTCAGGCTTTGCCTTTAAAGGGCCACTCACCACCCTGCGTTTAAAGACGAGGGGGTGATTTATTCCTCTTATTTATACACACGATGCATCCTCCTCGCCCCTTAGTTCTTGAATGCACGTGAACAATATCAGCACTAAGCGCTGGAGCCTATTAGGATTTTGCGCTACTCGGCTCCACGCTGTTATCGCCGCTTGCGCAGTAGTAAACACAAAACATGAAGTTCAATCGGTTTGATTGCATACGATATTCATGCGAGACAAAAAGAACGGATGAACGGCTGCATGGCAAAGCAGTGCAGGAGACAAATCACATGTGATGTTTCACGTATAATAATGAATCGAGAGCATGTATGCTGGAGACGTCACGGGAACTACTGTCTACGTCACAGTACTGCGCGAAGAACGAGAGATATCAGGAAAGAATATTGCGCTATTTTTTATATTTTGGGAGCCTGGTGAGTGGACCTTAAAGAGTTCAGCGCGATAGCGACGTCTTGTTTCGAGTGCGTACTTCAAACAGTTACCCCCGCATTCACAAACGCTTCTCGACTCGACTTTCACCCTTCACTTGACAGAGTTGAGCACTGCGCCACAACTCGGCTCAAAATGACCCTGCGCGACTCAAGAATCGCAGCGGATGATCCTTGATATGCAGTGACTTGCCGTACCTGAAGACGGCGCTGCCATCGCCTTTCTCAACTGAAGGTAAAACGTTGAGTGAAGGGATGTTCTAGAATACTGGGGTTAGTGCATGAAATCCTTGCGAACTTGCTATGCACCCACTACCTAGCCTTAAATAATAGGCTCAGTAACGTGTGTACCTCATGTAGTGGGTGACCGGCTTTAAACCATGTATTCATTGGAATAATCACATGTCCTGACAGCCGATGGCAATGTACGCGTTTACCATGCATTATTATAATATTTCACGTTGTATGGTGAAGCATGTGTACGCGGTGCGTGTGTTTGTAAAGCACGAATATCGCTTTCGCTGCATTGCTAAGCAGAGAAAGTTATTTTCACTGTATTGGCAAGCAGACGCGTGGCAGTATGGTAGAACATCCGCTTGCCACGCAAACAACCCGGGTATAGTCCTCATTATGAGGATCACACGCATACCTCCTACATGCATGCCTCATTTAAAATGGTTACGAAATGTTCGTAATAACCAAATTCAGGAAGACGTTCTATCTGCTATTTACCAAAATATGTACCGTAATTTCTCAAGTTGTGCTTGTCTTCAGTACCATATAGTGTAGGATGTGCTATAGTAGGGGACTACCAATAAATTTTGGTTATACTTGGGATGCTTTGCAGTGAACTACAATTCAAGTATATGCGTGGTCTTGCAGCTCGGATCCGACAGAATACGGCGATCTCAACCGGACACCAGGCCCACTTCTTAGCCTCTATCAATTCGAAACCTTAAGTGCTAATCCACTACTGTGTATGAATCACTTTAGAGTAATATTAGAAACAAGATGATTGGGTGACGTTGGTCATGGTACATAGATCTGTCGAAGTATATGGGCCCAATACTGGAATGTTATGAAACTTTTGCTTTTTGTACATAGTGTAAATAAGCTTCTACTAAACAGGGTGCATGTTTACTTCAAGCATCAAAGGAGTGATACCTTGTTATAAGAATCGCAGGGTGTAATGGTACAGCAATCAGTTGAAAATGTAGCAACGAAAATTCACACCAACTTCTGAAACGGAACCCTGACTGGATGTAAAACAGTGCCGTTGCCGACGTTTGCGTTTGGCTTCGCTGGCTCACGTTTGGTCGGTGTTGCAGGCGCGCCGTTCGCGAGCACGATCAGCTTCGCTAACCCTTGCAATGCCAGCGACGACTGGGTTAGGCGTAATCGTTTCAGTAGATGTTTCGGCCCATGAAAGGGCGGCGTCTTTATGCGTCCTTTCTATCGCAGATAAACAAGCGGAAAGAGTGTTATCATTCAATGAGCACTCAAGCGTCGAGCGTTGGAGACTGTGAAACAAGAGAGAGGAGACTCGTACACACATGTTTCAACGCCTAGATTTGGTGCGCATCAGGTTTATTACGCTTGATTGATTTGTAGGGTTTAACGTCCTAAAACCACCATTTGATTATGAGAGACGCCGTAGTGGAGGACTCCGGAAATTTTGACCACCTGGGGTTTCTTTAACGTGCACCCAAATCGGTTTATTACGCTTGAACCAACGAGTCAGTAGTGTAGCGAGCGGCAGTAGCAACAGGTGTTGCCGGCCAACGAAAGAGGCTGCAGCTGTGGGTGCTGCGCCGAGTACGCGGCAGGGAAGAGAAAGATGTCAGCGAGCACTGCGAAAGGAGCTCGACCTCAACGCGAAGCTGGGGCTTGACCTACTTGGAACCACTCTAAACACCTGCGGCGAGGAGAGTGCGTTGTAGCACGTTCGTACAGATGCACGAAGGGACAGTGTTACACAGGGGAGACAAAGAGCTGATGCAAATAAATGCATCAGAGATCATTTCATTTCATTTTTTCTTCCTAAAAGTAACCGAGTAGGTATTCCATAAGGAGTGGGTTACGATACAATTAACCAGGTTGTCACAAAGATAAACGTCCAGCTGCATTTACATTTCACATATAGGTCATTTTCATATGCAGGAAGGCCACTTTAGTCTTTTCCTTACTCTTAGCAAAAAGAAGCAGCAAATGTCTTAGTACGGGCACGCGGGCGAAAAACTTCTAGGACATGGCAAGTTCTATATGTCAACTGCAAGGACTACAAGAAGAGCAATTAAGGGACGAGTGAATTGACTAGCGAAATAATGAGAAGGTTGTAGAAAAGTCACCGAGAAGACAGGGGTGATAAGGTACACTCACATTTTAAGGATGAAACACTGATGTCTTGAGGATACGAAGCAAAAAGAAACATATCCGTATAATTTCGAATGGAATTTAAAGAACTAGTAAGATCGGGCGAGTTCCAGATGAGACATGGCCTGATTAGCGTTGTGAAATTTAGTGGTTTTACGTAACTCAGAGGGTTGTGTGCGTTGCATTTTACAATGCAGAAAGTTGTGTTTATTAAGCACGTGACTTCAGTCATGAGATAGTTTAGAAAGGGCTTGTTAGTTAGCATAATTACAAGGTATTCATGAGTCGTTAGTGATAGAACATTGGCGCTAGCTATGTTTCAATTGACGCTTAGAGGTGATACTATACAATGTGATCTTGTGTTAGGAGGGTTCAACTACATAAGCCACTCATCACACTATTGTGGGATATGACCGAGGTGTTGGTGAGGGAATATTGGCGAGATCATGGCTACATAGTTTGTGCCGACAAGAACGAAGCTATTTTCAGCATGATTAACAATAATATTGCGATAGCAATTATAAGGACACTCTCAGCTAAATTTCGCCAACGGTGTGGGCGTTGCTGTCACTCACCGTATATGTATTAGTATCTACATATATGAAAACGCGAGAAAGAAAAATATTTCAGGAAAGACTTTGGTGCGCGGAAACGAACGTGGAACAACTGAAACGTCAGTGTGAGCCGGTAAACACTGCGCCACGAAGAAACATGTCCTTCAACGCTCAAACGGCAAGCTATTTGTATATACAACTTACCGGTGGTGACGGGCACCTCAGGGAGAAATTGTCGTGCTTTCAGCATTACCCGCAAGATGGCGCAATGAGCACGCATCGCCACATCGTCACGACATAGCGGTGCACGCTCTCATTTCGAACGCGTACTTTGCCCCGCATAGAGGAGGGGGTATCTCGCAGTGGGGAGGATCGTACGTCTTGGCTGAATTTGAGCTTTCACCAGGATGATTCTGTTGTAGTTACCGGCTGCACAAAAATCACTGCAATCGTTGCACGTTTGCGAAAAAAGCGCGCATTTCAGACACAGCAATGTAAGAACTGAGACGCTTATTCGCATTTATATGCATCTGTAAGTACGTTTAGTGCGTCATTTGTGCGTCAGAAATGTGGCGCACGTTTCGATTTGCTTGCCATTCTGCGCTTGATCTTCCAATTTGTTGCTATTGCGTTCCTTGCTTCGCCTTCGCGGCAAACCTGTGAATTTTTTTTATAAAGCAAAGGATGATGCGGAAGTCATATCGTTAAATGTGCTAAGGCAAAACATGCAATGACGTATAATGCGTCATAGATCTTTGAATTAGTTAAGTTCAACTAACTTGTATAGTTCCCCGCTGCGCTACGTGAACTCTCTAGCGGTTCACTATGGGGTGGTAATTTTATCTAAATAGGTCGATGTGTCGCTAAGTCGTGCTTCGCACTTACACTTTATAGGAGCCATACATGAACTGACAGAACTTAGCAGCAAGGCTGACATGGCACGTACACGTGCGGGAAAGCCAAGAGTAGGTGAGTGTCTCGGATGCGCACCGGCTAAAGTACAACAGGCTGGTCCCGGCTACTTGAAAAATCATTGGAAAGGAGCAAGGCCCATTCCGTCGGCAGGAAACTGCTTCCTTTTAGTGCCAAGACTCGACGAGTTTTTGTTGCCAGAGACTGCTTTCATCCATTTTCTTCTCGGATTCTCTTCCCGGGAATGCTAAGCATTCCTTGGCAAACGTCGGCAACTTTGAGCGTATCTATCTATTCATCTATCTAGCCATCTACGACTTTTAGGTTTCCTGGCCGTTTCGTCAATGGTATAAATACCAAAAGTTTCATGACATATTGCAAAACTGTTATGGTATGACATGACTGCATGGTTAACATAAGTGACAGACCCTAACGTGGAAATCATGGCATGCATGTCTTGAAAGTCATGACTACATGCCACGCTTGTGGTGCGCTCGCGGTCGTTCCGCTAGATTCATATATACCAAACAAGGTATTACGGGACGTGAATGGATAACGAAGGTATATGACTGATGCTAACACGATAATTATGAGATGCGTGTCATGTAAGAACATGACTACAAGCCACGCTAATAATGTTCTCGCGGCTATTTCGCTAGCTTCCCATACGCCAAATTGGTATTACGTGACGTGAATAGACAACGAAGGTAAATTATTCGTACGAATGCGAGAATCGTGATATGCGTGTCAAGTAAAATATGACCACTTCTACGCTCATAGTGTGCTCGCGGCCGTTTCGCTAGCTCCACATATACGAAATTTGGTATTACGGGACTTGAATGGACGAAGAAGGTAAATGGCTCATCCAAGCGTCATAATCATGATATCGTGTCGTGTACAACATGACTACATGCTACGCACACAGCGCGCTCGTGGTCGTTTCGCTATCTTCACATATACGAAATTTGATATTACGCCTCGTGAATGAACGAAGAAGGTAAACGGAACTTCCATGCGTGATAATCATAATATGCTTGTTATTTAAAACATGACTACATGCTGCGCTCATAGCGTGCTCGCAGTCGTTTCGCGATAGCTTTACATATACCAAATTTTGGATCGTGTGACTTGAATTGAAGACGATGGTAAATGACGCGTTAAAACATAATAATCATGACATGGAAGTCATCTGCGGCATAATTACGTCTGCCTGGTAACGTTGTGCTGAATTTAAAGTGACATATCAACCTTGCTAACTCGTGATTTGAACGTTATCGATTCCCACTCTACGTGGGACCTGCCATATTTTTTAAATCTTTAAATGCCGATAAATTTGATTGATCGTCAGATTTCCGCCTTTCTGTCTAACCTGTCGTCTTCTTTGTCGATGCACTACAGAGCACGATACCACTCACACCGGGCACCATAAACTTACCACCCACGTGATGACAAGGGCGCCCCCTTTAGATAGAGTTCTTACGAAAAAATGGGCTGTCCAAAATACTTGCGAGGCAAACATTTTCTAAATAATTCAAAACCTGATAGCTGGAGCAATGATACTGCTAGTAACACCCCTGTCACATATGTTGTATAGTAAGAATAGCGGAGGTTTAAAGGAGAATATACTTAAATACAGGGTGTCACTAGAGCCAATATTTAAAAAAAGGTATTCAACAGCGGTCTCGAGGAAGTTACCGCCTCTAAGAAGACAAGACCACTTCGCGAAGCATTGGCTCCTGCGTTACCACGTATTCAGAAATATTCGTATTTCATTTTCCCCCATTTCATCATCGCAGTTATATGAAGTGTAAACGTTCTAGGGTGCGCCAAGTGAAGCTTAGCAATGAAAACCAGCAGATTGATATGTGGGGTTTAACGTCCCAAAACCACTATATGATTATGAGAGACGCCGTAGTGGAGGGCTCCGGAAATTTAGACCACCTGGGGTTCTTTAACGAGCACCCAAATCTGAGTACACGGGCCTACAACATTTCCGCCTCCATCGGAAATGCAGCCGCCGCAGCCGGGATACGAACCCGCGCCCTGCGGGTCAGCAGCCGAGTACCTTAGCCACTAGACCACCGCGGCGGGGCTGAAAACCAGCAGAGATCTAGTCATAACATTGTTGACACGTTTCGTTGTTAATCTCAACTAAAAAGGCACACATTTGGCTCGCCATGAATATCTGTCGACATCAAAGCGCGCGTCATGTGAAGGAGAACAGTGCTGACAAACTGAATAACAATAATTTTTATGTTTTTTTATGCGAAACCTAAATATGGTTATAAGGGGTGCCGCAGTTGAGGGCTCCAGAAATTTTTACTCCTTGGAGTTTCTTAGCGTCTACTTCAATATGAAGACACGGGCCTCATTAGCATTTCCCATTTCCCGCGATGTGGCCACCACAGCTGGGATTTGATGTACTGATATTCTCATCAGCCGAGCACCATAAATATTAGACTACCGCACCGGTAGACAAGCTGGCACCTCATGAGAGGTCAATTCACCTTGTACCATTCATAGGCATGATTGCAAACACCACACGCTGTCCGTCGCCAAAAACTGATGTAAACGCCACAGAGCTCACCATATGTAGCTGAGCAGTGTAGACACTGTGAACCTTAAAAAAACTAAATTCACCAAGTATTTGCAGGTTACAATCTGTCTCCTTCGCTGGCAAAATATATATGTAATATTTATTGAGTCTTAAAAATGAGTTTGTGCCTTAATCACCCAAGGAATCTGTCGACATTAACGGGTCAAAATTGTCTTTTCCAACCATAAAAAATACAAATAAAAAATTTTATTGAAGATAAAGCGGTTGCTTGTGCGTGTTCGTATGACATAGTTGAAAAAACAAACAGCGCGAAAAACAAAAAACCAAGCGAAGATTTACACATGCTGCATGTGTACTTCTTCGTCTGGTCTCTCGTTTCTCGCATTTTTGTTTTGTTCAATTATTGAAGAACAGCTTAACACAGTTCTTTATTTTTGTTAACCTATCTTTTTCCAGATGTGAGGGGAGCCACTCCACAGCCTCCTTGTACAAACGTAACAAGCGCAAGTTTTGGAGAGACTTCTCGACCTCCCTTTGGCCCTTTTTGCAAAAAAATGTATGAAAACGTACACCCTTATTGCACATGGATTGGCTTTGTAAGTGTCTTTATACTTTTATTCACAGTTTTCAGAAGCTATATTGTGGGCAGATGTTTTCTGTTTTCCGAGTAGAGACACGACAATGATGGCTTAATTTCCACAAGTTTCATCCTGAAGCCTCAGTTCGTTTCGTTTTTTTTAAATGCGAAGCATTTCTTAGCGAACTTCGGCGGCTTTCAGCGTATCTATCTATCTATCTATCTATCTATCTATCTATCTATCTATCTATCTATCTATCTATCTATCTATCTATCTATCCACCTACGACTTTTAGCTCTCCTAGCCGTTTCGATTATGGTAGTGATACCAAACTTTGTATGGCATAACATTACTGTATAAAGAACGTATTTGACTAGTCACAACATGAAAGTCATGACATGAATGTTTTGAATGTCAAGATTTACATTTCATGGTTCGGCAGCTCTTGCGGTGGTTTCCTTCACATGGCATTTTGCAAAACTGGTATGATATAACATGGCTCCATGGCAAACACAAGCGACAAACCCTGTGATGAGAATCATGACAGGTGTGTCATGTGACAACATGACTACATGCCAAGCTCAGGATGCGCTCGCGACGGTTTCGCTAGCGTTACATATACCAAATTTGGTATTGCGGTACGTGAATGGATGGCAAAGGTATGCGACTCGTGCAAACATGATAATCATAAGATGCGTGTCATGTAACAACATGACTACATGCCACGCTAATGATGCGCTGGCAGCCATTTCGCTAGCTTCACTTATACCAAATTTGGTATTACGGGACGTGAATGGATGACGAAGGTATGATACTGGTGCAAACATGGTAAACATGAAAGCCGTGTCATGTAACAATATGACTACATGGTACGCTCATGATGTGCTCACGGCCGTTTCGCTAACTTCACATGTGCCAAACTCAGTATTACGTGACGCGTACTGCCTACATAGGTAAATGACATATACAAACATAATAATCACGACATGCGTGTCATGAAACAACATGACTACATGCCACACTCATAATGCGCTCGCAGTCCTTTTGCTAGCTTCACACATGCCAACTTTGGTATTAAGTGATGTCAGTGAATGACAAAGGTATGTGACAGGTGCAGACATGATAATCATGAGATGTGTGTCATGTGAGAACATGACTACATACCGCAGTAAAGGCGCCAATACATTCTGACGTGAAATGGTGCGCATGCTCGCCGGCGTTCATTTCGACGATTCACGCCGGCGTTGCGACGCCAGGTGCCGGTCCTGCCAGATACCCGCAGTCGCGCACCTCGCTGCGTTGCTTTGACGCATGCGCATTTTTGCGCGTCTGGCGTCCCTCCATCACGAAAAAAGGGAGACGCTATGTTATCTGGGTAACGCATTGGCGCGGAATACGGCAGGTCGCATTTTGCACTGGTTGCCGTCGAGCCGCACCGACAGACGCCGGTCGCGCCGGTCGCTCCTGGCGTCAGACTATAGATGGCAACGTTTCGCTATCTTAGCGTCGTTGTGCCCAGCGTGTGCGTGTGTCAACGCTACATTGGAGTATATTGGGCCCTTCAAGATGCGCTCGCGGCCATTTCGCTAGCTTCACATATACCGAATTTGGTGTCAAGTGACGTTAATGGATGACGAAATTATAAGCCTGGTGCAAACATGATAATTCTGACACGCGTGTCATGTAAGAACATGACAACATACCACGCTCATAGCGTGCTCGCGGTCCTTTCGCTAGCTCAACATGTATTAAATTTAGTATTGCGTGACGTGATTAAATGACGAAGCTGAACGACACATCCAAATATGATAATCATAACAAGGTAGTAATGTACAGCATTATTTACCTCCACCTCGTAAGGTTGTGATAATTTTAAAATAACGTGATAATCATGACACGGTAGTAATATACAGCATTACTTACCTCCACCTCGTAAGGTTGTGATAATTTTAAAATAACATATCAACCATCCTCAATCGTGCTTCGCCTATCATCGATTCCCACAGTACGTGGAATCTGCCAATTGTTTTGACAAATTGTGATTCATTATACAGTCTTTTATTGCGATAATCTATCGTTAGGCGTACTAAAATGTAATATGTGAGTTACAAGAGGCCATCTAATTCATGCAGACAGTGGTACAGTGAACTATATTGCCATGCACAACTTTTCTGATGTTAGTACGTAACTGGTTCATCACACTGTCTTGCGCAAACCACGCGCGAGGTTTTGGAAACTTTCTCGCTTATTTTAGAACAATCCAATAAAACTGCAAGTTTACGCGGAGGCTGTGTTCGCCGCTTTCAATGTACAGCGTGTGTGTTCTCTGTCCTTTAACATCTCGTTTTTTTGGGTACAAGTTCACTGGAATAAAGAGTTTCGACTTGAACCCGTCAACTGCTGCATTCGGGAACGTCACGTCCACGGGACGATATGGCTCGTTGGTTGAGAGAGATAATTATTAATGGAGAGCTTAAGATGTACGTCTGACATGCTACTTTAGGTAGTGTGTTCATCAATCAAAGCACGCTAACTGCACAGGCACGTTCGATGGAGGTGTTAAAGACAAGTTAGTTGCACACCTTAAAAAAACTCCCAAGCATTTCCCCGAGGGTGAACATGGTTAAGTGCGAATGCACGGGGTGATGCTATGAGGGGTATTTATTAATTTGCACTATTACATTTAATAATCACACTATGGTGCCTTTATGGTGTAATAGTTCCTGGGAATCGCAATTTGATCCCACGGGGAAGTTTACGTTAACTCACTGGCGAATGCCAACGGATTTAATTTTACTCCCCCTCGTAGCATCACCCCGTGCAATCGCACTTAACCATGTTCACCCTCGGGGAAATGCTTGGGAGTTTTGTTACTGATGATGATGATTAAAGTGTAATAATGAATTTAAGTGTTGTTTGTGATGAAGCATTTGTACACAGATACATTATATACCAAGTATTATTTATTTACACTTCACGATTTTCGTACGATGCATTAAATGCACACATCGCGAGCAAGTCACACACACACACACAAACTACACTACAAATTAGCACCTATTCGTGTTATCGTTGTAGCTCACGGTTAGTACCAGCGCTTTGTGATCCGAGAAATGTACGGTGAGCGGATCCGGCAAGACGGAGCGGATCGTACAGTTCCTACTGAACGCCAAGTCTATGAAGCCACCGTTGATTGTGACATGGCATTGAGGGCAATGGCTAGTTGCACGGGGTCGTCCAAATCTATGTTCTCGGGGACAGTCTCGATGTCATCCGCGTCGTCTCCCCCCCGGGGGGCGTTCACCTTCACAAACGGCCGCATCATCGTCATCGAAGACACCCAGCTGACTCCAGTCGATACAACGGCATACAACGGCACACGCTCCAGGTGCTTCAACTGGCTCGAACGGCTTCGGGAACGTCCACTCGCCGTTGACAATTGCGAGCGGCATCTTCACGCCGGCCTTTATCGCCCTTAACCGCCTGACGCTTGCGTTGTCGTTCCGCTTCTTGGGCCGCGTTCGCGGCTCGATGCTGACGCCTCATCTCGGCCTCGCGAGCGCGAAGTTCAACATCCTCTGCACGCTTCGCCCGCTTGTCCTCGGCCTCGCGAGCGCGCAGTTAGGCATCCGCTGCACGCTTCGCCCGCTTGCACTCGGCCTCGCGAGCACGCAGTTTGGCATCCGCTGCACGCTTCGCCCCGCTTACGTTCGGTCTCACGAGCCTTTCGCAGCGCCGCCTTGTCTTCCAACGTCGGCGAAACCACCGCGGTACCGTCACCTCCAACGACGGGTGCAGTGCTGGCATTCGGTTTGTACTACATTCGTAGTTGATGGTAGCGTTGCCTCCGGGACATCCTTCGCACGACCCGCTTGACGGGAGACTGAGAGAGAAGGCGGGCGCACGAGAGAGAGGGGTGCGCGCGCAGCTGCAGCGAGCGAGGAGAGCGGAGGAGCGAGCAAAGGGGGAGGGGGACGCACGCAGCGGCGTTAAAGATATAAGGCGCGTTACTGACACCGATATCAGCATCGCGTCCGTGGCTTATTCGGTAGAGCGTCGCGCTGCGGCCCGCCAAGTCCTCTTTCTTTTAAAGATAGAGAGAAGACTGTGGACGCCGCCGACGGCGGTGGATGGTTTGGGGTCGCTTATAAAGTGTATTCACACTTAAAACTTCGCGG
>WOVY01007755.1:0-40250 GCA_013436015.1 Rhipicephalus annulatus | reverse complement strand
TTTTCATCCATTCTCGCAAGGAGGGAGCGGCAGCTCCCAGAATGTGCGTTAAAACAAATAGAAAATTTGAGACAAGGGTACAAGCGTCTATGAAATTGACACTTCGTCATCGTCCAATTACAATACAATAGCCAATACGGAAAATACATAGCAATATGGAAACGTTAAGGCCACATAACTCTATCATAGTCACATGCAAATTTTCAAGTGGGCAATGTGAAGACTTTTATACTGGGGCACGATAGTGAGAACATCGTTAAATTTTATGCGTGAGTCGGTCACCAAGAAGCAGCCTCGCTTTGAGCACGTCGGTGGCTGTCCACGAAAGATCACAGTGAAGTCAGCGCATGCATATTTTATTACGCTTCTTTGTCCTTGTTCGTTGCTCTTATTTTTTTCTTGAGACACGATGTAAGCACGAATGTCATATGTTTGCGCGCTCTGTAGGTGACGTTTTCGTCTTCCATCTACAAACAGATATGGCTCATAAAATAAAGGAACATTCCTTTTGTTTTTAGCTTTAGGGGCCACGCCTGAGACAAATTCTCATAAGATGCGCTTGCTTCAACAATCACGCTCCGATGGAGGGCATTGCCCAAACATACTTAAAAAACGTCTGATATGCCGGAAATTTGGCGCCTTTGGGATGTTTTAGCAAGTGTGGATAAAATAATAAGATGCATACAAAGAACAACAGAATTCAATTGAATATGGGACTGGCTGTTGACCATGTACGCACGGTGAGCTAAAATAGACAATAGAAAGTTGAATCAAAGAACGAATATTTAGTGTTTGCCTTAAGCCGCACAAAACTTCCCAAAGTAAAACATGGGCACGTCACTGCTCGTAACCCCCTCGAGCGACACTTGTAGTTTCGATCGGCGCGCAACTACCCCTCCTCATTTGCGCGAACTGTTTTTACGACTCCCCACATGACTCTAAGTCTGCTCATATGATCTTCTAGCGCGCCTGATGAGGAGAATAGTAAGAACACTCTTCTTTGAATCCATAGTATGAAGTTCCGATCCCGCCTCGTGAATTATTTTTTCGGCAATAGTTTTTTTTTCAATCTTTTTTCCTCTTGTCTGTATTTCTAATTTATGGGTGTTTTATTTGTCTTTTTATTTCTTTTTTTCTATATCATGCTTCGTTACTTTTTTTCTCTGATACAATTTACTTCCTCCAGTTCTACTTTCCCTCCTCCCTCACAACCACAAACTCTCCTCCTCACGTACACTTAGCGTTCCAACTTCCTTGATACACTACTGTTATACAAGGCTGTTCACTTCTCTATCAGCAGTTTGTAGGATGTTTGGCTCTGTGATAGCATAGTTTGCTACTACGCAGGAGGGCGCTGGCGGCGGCGGCGGCGGCGGCGAAAAATGGTTCTTGCGATTGTCACAACCGCTTTACGTGTAAACAGCATTGCAGCTCTTTGGTCAAGCCACGCTATTCTTCTTATAATGGCTAATGCGAAAAGAAGCGAAAACCTTTTGGACTTAAGTGTTTGATCACTGTATTTTATTTGTAGCTTCTCTCATCTCTTGCTTGCTCTGTCTTAATTTGGAGTCACTTGTGCGAGATCAGCTTTCTGATCATCAGCTACTATTTGAACCACATCTTTTGCTAACAAGCAGGCATTTTTGTTGAGTACGTGGTGTTTATATTATAGGGAATGAAATGCCGGCATAAAAACCAGTATACGGATAATACCGGTCTCTGGATGTTATTCACTGCCCACGATTACGTACAGTCTAAACATGCATTGTAGAATTCCACACTAGCAACGTTACGCGTGTCTATTTGATCGCTTTTGTTTAGTTTAAAAAAACGATAGGTTTAGCTGCCATCAAACTTCTTTCCATGCCAAGAAAAACTCAGAATGCGAATGCTCAAATAAAACAAAACGTTTCTAATAGCCTCGAAAAAAATATAACCCCTGACATATTCCGCGAAAAATATTTTGCTTCCAAAGTGGGCGAAAATTCACGTCTGTAAAAGTGAGTATATCTGTGAGAAGCTAAGCCACGAAATGCCATGGCAGAGAAGCGAACCACGATAGCAGAACAACACACGCGCTTCAGCAGGAGCAAGAATTGATGCCGCCGCATCGAGTTCACCGGCATATGAAAGGCCTTCATCGAGTGAGGTTGCATTTACACATGAGCAAGTCTATGTCAGGAAGAACATAAGACATGGTGCAAGCACGCCTACCCCAAAATGTAAGATAGATTTTTTCACCAGAAATCCTAGCGTAGTGAGGCGAACTATAGAAAAGTTAGACAGCAGCACAATGTTTTTTTTTGTCTGCGAGTGTTCTGTACCTTATTTTCATGACAGCTCATTGAGAATTCGCAAGCAGCTTAACCAAATAATACAAGAATGGCAAGTAAGCGCTGTCCTGTCAGCATCTTCTGTACGTGCCCTTTCGGTGCACTTCAACCATATTTTCAAACATAAAATAAGCATCTTGTGCACCGATATGCTTGAATTGAGCAGGTAAACAAATATTTGCGCTTCTCAGCTGCTTGTCAAAACCCTACAGAATTTCAAGCCGCGTCTGCGAGACCGCAACAATACCAGGTTTGGTGAAACCAGGTGTCGTACTGTTGGCTCTCCTCATAATCTTCTGTGCCTACACAGAGTAAAACAGTAGCATCCGGAAACATTACTATAGCGTATACTAAACATGAATAACGATGCACTAAGGACAATACATTTAAAGCGTTCACTTTTATCCGACCTATTTGGAGGGCATAAGTTGATGTGAACAAACTGAAAGCTTGTGCACGTGCTCTGCTGCACCAATGTAAACAATTGTGCTGTGAGTTTGCTCTCCGCACTATTTTTATCTTTCATCTGAGTTCTCACGTCGAACTTTAGCGCTAAAGAATGTCTCATGTTATACACTTACCAACGGAAAGCGTTTAATGAAGTCCAATCACGTCGCAGTGCCACCCAGAAAAGGCAAGCTTAATGATGTTTGTCCCCAAGTGTGTTACCTCAAATTTGAAGCTATGTTGTCATCAGTGTATCAAATCAACTCAAAATTGCGTGTTTCTGAGACATAACCATTTGTTTTTCACATGGTACAGACACATGTATATGAAACATACGCATTTTTGAATTGAGCAAGTTGGCACCGGGCAACGTATCATGTTTTGTAACTCTCCAATTTACAATACTATCACTCTCCATAAGCTTGAAACCCCGGCTTATTCTGTTCTATAGTTTACTGTCTGGTTCTCATTTCATTCAGTCACGTGGTATAAATTAAGTTGGTACAAAGAGTCAACGTGGTAATATTGTAACTGGTGGCAAGCGCTTCAGTTAGTATTATTTTCAGACACAAAATGCCTTTTTTTCATTCCTGTTTTTTAAGTTATAACAAAAAACTAATGTGAGAAGAGAAATATTGAACTAACTGTTTAGGTTGTATTTTGAAGTAGCAACAAATCAAATATCCCTCCACGTTCCCTCAGCTTTTTAACGCCATGTGTTGATGTAGCTCGGCGTTTTTATTTCATCAATAGTGTAAGGAGGTTTATTGGGCGAACCTAACTGACATACGGAAGACTTGAGATAGCCACAGGACGAGGAAGATGGTGGTGCTCGAGCGCCGATGTCATGGTTGCTTTCTCTGTGATGACGCTTGTTGTTCCCCGGCGTTGCATTCATTCCTTCAATATAATTGCCCCCGTCAAGAAAAAAGAAGCCATCCTGGCAATCTAACATGTGGGAATAAGTGGGTTGAAGTACAGCTTCAAGCAGTTCACGCGAAAAAGACCGTGTCCATGCCGGTGGTGGTCACCGAGTAGCGTAAGCGGTTCAATGGCGTAACTGACGAGTGATGTGCGCTCTACCACACGGTATGGACCATAATTTGAAAGTAGCTTGGTAGACAAACCAGGTGCACAGGGTTGCACATACAACCATACAAGGGTTTCGGGGTGAACTTTGCGGTTCAATGGCGTAACTGACGGGTGATGTGTGCCCTACCGCACGGTATGGAACATAATTTGAAAGTAGCTTGGTAGACAAACCAGGTGCACAGGGTTGCACATACAACCATACAAGGGTTTCGGGGTGAACTTTGCGGCAGGAGTGTGGTCGTCATCGTGGGCCTCTTTTTTGCGTTGCTGGTCGGCCATAGTAAACTGCTTCGCTAGTTGGCGGCATTCTTCGGCGTGACGGGCAACTTCGGACTCGGCCGGGCAATCAGATGCATCCGGTGCGTATGGCAGCAAAGTGTCAGTTGTGTGCGATGGTTGACGTCCTTATAGAAGAAAGAATGTAAAAAGCCGGTGGTTAGCGGCATCATTGGTTAGCGGCATCATACGCGTAGGTCGCAGACGGAAGAATCAGGTCCCATAGTTTGTTTGGTCAGATGCAACTTGCATCGCGAGCATGTCAACCACGGTCCGATCACACCGCTCAATCAAGCCATTCGTCGGAGGACGTAAGCAGTACTCAGCTGGTGTACAATATGGCACTGGTGGAGAAGAGCTTGTATTACGTCGTATAGAAGTGCAAGGCCCCAGTCACTAAGGAGTTCGCAAAAAGGGCCGTGACATAGCACAAAACGATTGCGGACGAAAGATGTGACGTCTCCTATCTCTCATTCGTTCTCCTATCTCTCATTTCTCATTAGCAGTTATTGGCATGTACATTGAGCACTATCTGACAAGAAAGTTTTGCTACGTTATACTCTCTGGGCGTAACCTCCTTGGTTTTAGAAAGGTTTAGCGAGCATTGGGCTGCAGTGCCATGAATACAGTGAACTAATATATACCATGAACTCAAGGTGGTGAAAGGTGGGAAGTAGGCACGAAGCGCAAGCCGTAAGAAAGTGTGCGTGTACCGCCTCTCGTTTAGTCCTTGGAATGTCCGCTGGATGGCGGTGCTTCTATATGGGGAATATACCAACAAAAGATGCGAGATGGTGGCACCTGGAGTGTTGAATAGATGAACGAACACACAGACAGATGCATGGACGTACGCACGGCAGGCTGCACGGACAGATGGATGCAAACAAGGACGCAATGCAGATGCATCAAAAAACGCAGGAACGGACGCACAGGTGAACGTGCGGCGCACGAGCAGGCGCACGCACTCACGGTCACACAGACGGACACATGGATGGACGGAAGCAAGAACGAATGGATGGACCGATGCTTCGCCCCAATCTCCATCATTCAGTCCGTGGATATGCTGCCATTGTTTTTTTACGACGAGTTCGTGTGTGGTGGGCTAAATGTGGTCGGTTGGTTGGTCGTAAAACGGGAAGACTTCAAGTTCAGATCTTGCGCAATCAATAACGGCGTGATTACACAATAAAAATCCCATCCAAGTATGATGTCGTCTGAGCATGATGAAAGGACAATAAACTCAACGTTGTAGTGGTCCGCGATGATTTGTCGGACACTACAGACGGCTACAAGCCGAACAGGGTCCCCATACGATGTTCGCAAGGCCATCATATCAAAAGGCGTAGTCACTTTTCGAGCTTGCGGCATAGTTTGGCGTCTATCACGCAAATGGCAGCACCGGTATAAACTAGAGAATGTGCGCAAGTGCCTTCCACAGAAACTTCGACAATATTTTGCGACAATGTTCGAAGACTTGAGCATTTAGACAGCGCAGTTCTTGCCTCCTGAACTGCGGCAGTTTGTTTCTCTCGGGTTCAGGAGCTGGCCTACGACGCATGGGTGACAGGGAGTGACGACGGGGTGAACGTGAGTGGCCAGACATATTTCGCGGATATTTCCGTGAAGACGAGCTTGGCTGAGGATCCCAATTTTCCAGACAAGGTGGAAGAAGGTCCATGAAGTTCTGTGTCCGGGCGTTTGTGCATCCTGACACGCGACGATGGCAGTATCGGGCGATATGACCAGGACCATCGCACGCAAAACGTATGGGCTGGTTATCGCGCGTTCTCCAAGCATTTGTGGTGAGGGGAACAGAGCAGCACATGCGGTGGACGGGTGACTTGAAACTTTGGTAGCAATGGGAGCTCACGTGGTGGACGGCTGAGTAGGGGTTGAGTAATGCGGCAGTTCCTGGAACGGCGGGCCTGGTGTAGCCGGTGCCGCTTCAGTGCCTCAGCGTCAGTAAGAGGCGCGGTGACGGGAACTGCTGACAGGGCACCGACATAGCATCGGAAATCTGCTCCTGGACCACATGTCTGAGCGTGGAAGCCAATGGTGGTGGGTGTCGCAGCGGTTATTGCTGCGAGAGCTCCTGGCGTTGAGCAAAAGGCAGTAGAGAAAGCTGCCGAGCCACTTTGTCTTGCACGAATTCTTTCATTAGGGGAGAAGCTTTGTCTGGTCAGGCATGACGTCCATTGCGGTCACTGGTTGGATTGTCTGGGATGAAGGTCGCGTCTGAGCTCGTTGCCTCCTCGGTTTATCATAGCTCTGACACAAAGTCACCACTTCGGCCACAGTGCTAGGAAACTTCGCGAGAAGAACCTGGAAAACGCCATCGTCGACGCCCCACATAGTGTGCTGTATCTTGGCATCCTCACTCATGGAGACGTCAATGTGCCGGCAGAGATCGATTACGTCTTCTATATATGGAGTGAAATTTTCACCTGGCTCCTGTGCCCATTTGCGCAGTGTTGTTCTGCGCGAAGCTTCCGTAAGGCAGGATGACCACAAACGGCGGATATCACCTCCTTGAAGGCGGACCTGTCCGCCAACTAGATTTCATGGTTGGTAGACCATAGCTTCCCCACATTGGTGAGATAGAAATTGACAGTGCCCAACTCAGCAGCGTCGTCCCACCTGTTGGGTACACTGACTTTTTCGTATGACGAAAGCCAGTCCTCGACATCCTGGTCCCCTTAAAGATCGGGGGTCTCGCTGAAGAACCAGGCCGGGGCAAGTAGCGCCCGCGAGAGGTACTGTCTGTTGGGCAGCGTAAACTCGCGTGGTCGACGGCTAGGTGGGGGATCGGAGTTCCAGCGCGTAGGCGATGTGGTTACCCAGCACGATCCACCAAATGTAAGGAGGTTTATTTGGTGAACCCAACGGACAGGCGGAAGACTGGAGGTAGCCACAGGACAAGGAAGATGGTGGTCTTCTAGCGCCAATCTGGTGATGCCTTTCACTGTGATGATGCTTGTTGTTCCCTGATGTTGTCATCATTCTTTCATTATAAAACTAGCATCAATGTTTGTATTGAATATGTGGCCGAAGGTGGCATTACTTGCACATATTGTCGCGGGTTATAAATTACAGGGGGTTTATTTAAAAACACGGACAGTGGGACTTGTAGAGACGCTCTCAAAGAACGCCGCTAAGATTGTCGTCTTCTTCACTATGCAGCGCTGCGCCTCTCGAGCAAATCCGCGTTATTCGTTGTCGTCGCTATCTCGCCGCTAAATGCAGCACGCGGCATTACCCTCCCGCCAGAGTTAGCACGCTCATCAGGTAGAGATACGGCGGCCATCTGGTGTTTACATTACTGAGAGTGGTAAAGTTTCATGCGGACCACGTGCACTGTCTCAGGCAGATGCTGGTGACGTTTCGAACAGGAGGAGGCGTCGGGCACGACTTCGTACGTCACGTCGCTAAGACGGCACAGAACCTTGTAGGGTCCGAAGTATCGGCGTAGAAGTTTCTCTGAGAGGCCTCGTCGTCGTACAGGAAACCAAACCCAGACTCTATCTCCTGGTTTATAAATGACGAATCAATGGCGAAGGTTGTACCGTTGGGCGTCAAGTTGCTGCTGGTTCATTATTCTGACGCGGGCAAGCTGCCTTGCTTCTTCGGCGCGCTCAGTGAAGTCTGCGGCGTCTGTCTCTGAATCATTGCAATCGTAAGGCAGCATGGCGTCAAGCATTGTCGTAACTTCTCTGCCATGAATTAGTGTGAACGGCGTGATTTTGTTGTTTTCCGGCACGCCGTATTATACGCGAATGTGATGTACGGCAATATTCGGTCCCAATTCTTGTGTTCTTCGTTGACGTACTTGCAAAGCATGTCAGCGATTGTCTTGTTAAGTCTTTCTGTAAGTCCATTCGTTTGTGGGTGGTAAGCTGTCCTCTTCCTATGCGCTGTGCCACTGAGTGTAAGCACAGTGCGCAAAAGCTCGGCTGTAAACGCGGTACCTCTTTCTCTTATGACGACAGCTGGAGCACCATGTCTCAGACCATTGTTCTCAATGAAGAACTGGGCCGCTTCAGCTGCAGTGCCCTTCGCGATTGCCTTGGTCTCCGCGTATCGGGTGAGGTAGTCCGTCGCCACTATAACCCATTTGTTGCCGCTGTCCGATGTTGGGAATGGGCCCAGCAGATCCATTCCGATTTGAGAAAACGGGGTTTCTGGCACGGGCACAGGATGTAATAGTCAAGCGGGTTTGACAGGTGGTACCTTGCGCCGCTGACAGTCAATGCATGTTCGGACGTAATGTTTAACCTCTGCTGCGATTCTTGGCCAGTAATATTTTTCTTTGATGCGTGTCAGTGTTCTTGTGAAACCGAGGTGGCCCGCAGTGGCTTCGTCATGGCAGGCTTGTAAAATTTTGCTGCGGAGAGCTCCAGAAACAACCTGCAGATAGCTTCTACCTGTTGATGAAAAGTTCTTTTTGTACAGAATTCAGTCCCGTAAACAGAATGACGATAAGTTCTTCGAAAACACTCTTGGTGCATTGGCGGCTCGTCCGTTCAAGAGTTCTATAAGCGAGTTGAGTTCCCGATCATCTTGTTGCCGAGAAATGATAGCTGCATCAACAACATCTAAAAAACCTGGGAAATCATCATCCTCTATAGCCGGTGATTCAATCGGTGACCTTGACAAACAGTCGGCGTCTAAGTGTTGCCTTCCGGACTTATAAACTACGGCCATGTCGTACTCTTGGAGCCGTAAGCTCCATCGTGCTAAACGTCCAGATGGGTCTTTCATGTTGGTCAACCAACAAAGAGAGTGATGGTCGCTTACGACTTGGAAAGCGCGGCCATATAAGTACGGGCGGAACTTCGCAACTTCGCAGCTCGTTGAATGAAGCTTCTTGCTCTTCACCCCATACAAATGCGATGTCTTCCCTTTTAAGGCGGGTGAGTGGAGAGGTGATGTGTGCAAAGCCTGCCATAAAGCGCTGGTAGTAGGCGCAGAGACCCAGAAAACGCCTGACCGCTTTCTTATCAACAGGCCTTGCGAACTTTGCGATCGCTGCTGTTTTATCTGGGTCAGGCTTCACACCTTCGCGACTGATCACGTGTCCCAGGAACTGGAGTTCTTCGAAGCTGAAGTGGCATTTTTCCGGTTTGAGTGTGATTCCAGCGGACCGTATGGCTTGAAGAACTGACAGTAGCCGCTTTAGATGCTCTTCAAACGTGGCCGAAAAAACAATCACGTCGTCGAGGTACACAAGGCATGTTGTCCATTTCAGGCCGGACAGAATTGTATCCATTAGTCTCTGAAACGTGGGTGGGACTGAGCATAGACCGAAAGGGAGGACTTTGAATTCATAAAGCCCGTCTGGCGTCACGAAGGCGGTCTTTTTTCGGTTGCGCTCATCGACTTCTATTTGCCAGTATCCACTTTTAAGGTCCATTGACGAGAAGTAGCGCGCATGCCGTAGCCTGTCCAAAGAGTCATCGATCCGTGGTAATGAATAAACGTCTTTTTATGTAACATGGTTCAGCTTACGATAATTGATGCAGAAACGCAAGCTGCCGTCTTTCTTTTTCATGAGTACCACTGGCGATGCCCAAGGAATCTTTGATGGTTGGATAACGTCATCCTCTAGCATCTTCTTGACTTGCTGCTGGATTACCTCACGTTCTTTCTGAGCGACGCGATATGGGTTCTGTCGGATCGGTCTTGCAGTGTCTTCCGCAATTATGCGATGCTTAGTCAGAGGCGTTCGACCCACTCGTGATGTCGATGAGAAGCAGTCCTTGAACTGGTCGAGCAGCTCCATAAGACGGCATCTTTCAGTCGGTGTTAGACTCGGACCGATATCATCTGGTGGTGTATGTGGAGGTGATTGAGCTGTGGCTTCCCCTTGCACTAGTAGACAGTCGTGAGAGTAGTCGAGCTCTTCGAGGTACGCGACAGCCGTGCCTTTACCGATGTGGCGGCGCTCATTCGGGAAGTTGGTCAGAAGCACGTCTGCGCGCCCATCCTCTAAGCTGACGATACCGCGAGCGATGGCGATGCCTTGGTGGAAAAGAAGCTCAGTGATGCGTTAGGCTATGGCGTCTTCATTACAGTGCACGGCGCAACACACGGAAACAAGACTACATGACAGTGGTGGCACGCAGACGTCGTCGTCGACCACACGTAACACTCTGGGTTCTTGGTCTGGGTCAGTGGTCACAGACTTGTCAGCGGCGAATGTGATCACACCATCGCGTACGTTGACCACAGCACCGTACTCTCTTAAGAAGTCCATTCCCAGAATCATAGGTTTGCAGCACTCCGGTAGGATCAGAAATGTGGCTACAAAAGCCACATTCTCAATAGTGAGCCTTGCTGTACATTTTCCCGTGGCAGTCATTATCTGGCCTCCAGCACTTCAGATATAAGGGCCCGTCCTTCCATCCTGACTTTCTTGAGTTCGTCTGCCAGTCGTTCACTCATTATGGAGAAGTCTGAACCCGTATCGACTAAGGCCGTCACTTCAACGCCGTCAATCGTCACAGTGAGGTCGGCAGTCCCAGTTTTCTCGGCGAAGTCTTCATCATCGTCCCTCACGTGTTTTGGCAGCAGTGGGGGTTGTTCGGCAATTCGACGGCTTGCAACCTTCCCCCCCGAGGCCGCTGCTTTCAGTTTCCCCGCCGTGGGCTGGGAGACCGACCTCTGACGGCGTCAGCGAAACTACGGCGGCTTGGTGAAGCAAAGCGAGCCGGTGATGGTGACCGCATCCGGAAGGTAGAAGAGCCTTCCCGCCTGCCAGCCTGGTCGTCGTCGATGGGGGCACGGCTTTCGTCGAACTGTCGGCGCGTAGTGGTAGGTGCACTACCGCGGTATTCAGCTCGGCGATGTGGGCAAAAACGGCAAATGTGCCCTGGCTCTTTAGAGTTGTAGCAGAGTGGTCGACGATCCGCAGTGCGCCATATGTCGGTCTTCCGCATATAGGGTCGCCTGACAGAATCTTGCTGAGCCCAGGCTGCCACAGGATACGGTTCGAGGTACTGCGGCGCTGGCAAGAGCGTGGGTTGACGAACAGCGTCTGCATAGCTGTATCCATTCGGCTGGTACGATACTTCTGGAGCCAATGGACGACACACAGCGTCTGCGTAGGTACACGAGTTTGGACGGTACGGTGGAGCGGAATATTGCTGAGGAGAGGCAAACGCTTGTCGAAGTTCATGGCGAACAACTTCGGCGACGGAAGCTACCGTGGACTCCTGCTGCGGGGGCGCCTGTGACTGCAATGTGTATTTTGCGTTCTCCTTCGTGATCTCCTCACGCACGATCTGTCTAATCAGGTGGCGTAGAGAAAACTCGTCGTTTTCGGTAAGTGCGGTGGCACCTGCAGCTGCGCCAGTGGCCGGGCGATCAGACTGTCGGTACCGTTGCTGTAGCGCACGCTCTATTGCGGTGGCCTCCCTGGTGAACTCGTCCACTGTTGTCGGCGGATTGCGCACAAGACCAACAAATAGCTGCTCTTTGACGCCCCTCATGAGATGGCTTAGCTTTCGAGCCTCAGGCACGTTGGGGTCCACGCGGTGGCACAAGCGCACCATATCCTCTGCAAACATGGCGACGCTTTCATGCAGCTGTTGGGTGCGTCCTTCTAGAAGGCATTGTGCGTATTCGCGTCGGCCGCGTTACCGAAGGTGTCAAGAAACCGACGACAAAACTCCTCCCATGTCGTCAATGTTGCCTCCCGGTTTATAAACCACGTCTTCGCGCCGTCTTCAAGGGCGAAGTATACGTGGAAGAGCTTTCCATCGAGACTCCAGTAGTTCGATTTAGCTACCCGTTCGAACTGCTCAAGCCAGTCTTGCGCATCTTCGTTCGGCCGGCCATGAAATGGTTCAGGAATGCGCATATTCTGGACCGTCAGCTGTGCAGGACTCCTTGCCATTTCTTGAGTAGGGGTGGTTGTCGGAAGTGTTGCTCCCTTTAAAAGGCCAAATTCTGGTTCAAGACCTTGAAGGCGACGGCTTGAGCGGTGCACAGGCGTCTCCATGCGTGGCTGTCTCGTAGGGCTGGACTCGGGGCTTCTCACAGGGGTGCTGATCATGGGGTGGTAGTACCCAGCTCCTCCACCAGTGTCGCGGGTTATAAATTACAGGGGGTTTATTTAAAAACACGGACAGTGGGACTTGTAGAGGCGCTCTCAGAGAAGGCCGCTAAGATTGTCGTCTTCTTCACTCTACTGCGCTGCGCCTCTCGAGCAAATCTGCGTTCTTCGTTGTCGTCGCTATCTCGCCGCTAAATGCAGCTATGAACGTGGCAATATTTAGTTACCATGGTCCTCATTGTGTGTTAAAAATGGATTTATTTAAGGACACCATTGCACTTTCCCTCTTCGTTTACGTTTCAAAGCTCTGGGCGCCGCTGACAGGTATTGTCTTGTCGTTTTGTGAGCTGTAATTACGTGGCAACTTTCTGCAATACTTGTGAGTTTGGAGGGTGCTGTGTTTGAAGCTTTGGAGATCGCAGCTACATCCACTTCGAAGGCATCATCTTCTATATTTGTTTTTAGAAATGAATCATTCGCCTAATACGAATAAAAAGAAAAAACGAAAGGTTAGAAAGTTTGTATTTACATGCATAAGGTCTTCATTACTATTCTAACATAAAATGGTGTTATACGCAGGTGCACCACGGCTCCACTGACATATTCCCGTCATGAATATGAATTAGTAAAATACAAACTAACGCATAGCAAAGGCAAACTGAGAAAAAAATGTTCAGTCACTAGACGTTAAGCCCACGACTTCTTGTTCCAGAGTTCGAAGCCACTCAGTGACAGAGTGGTTTCACACACTGCAGCTCACTAATGGTCAGCTATTTGTGTACACCATATACATACTAGAGACGTTGGAAATCCTCAGTGCACGGTCAATTGAAGGCAATTTCTAATCACTATACAGTGTTTCAAACACCAGCTACAACGCTGTGGAAGTAATGAGAAAAGATCGGTCAACAGAACATAAAGCTCCGCGCGTCTCGCGGTCGCTCGCGTGACATCGAATTAGTGCAGATTCTCACTGACGTTCTTTTGTTTTCTCACTTGGCGTGACTAGCAAACAGAGAAAGTGGAGGGGAAGGAAGGAAAAACAACTGAGAGAAGGCAGCGAGATTAGCCAGGCGCATTGTCGGTTCGCTACCCTATGCTTGGGGCAGAGAAAGCGGGGAGAGCATAAAACAGTGCGGGGACCCAACGACTCGGGGATGTGCTCCCCTGCGCTGACAATGTCTCATGAGGGCTACCAGCGTCTACTTTTATACTTATAACCTTGCGGCACCGAAGTTATTCTTCTGCATATAAGCCTTATATATATATATATATATATATATATATATATATATATATATATATATATATATATATGAACGGAGGAAGCGTCAAAGCAGTGAAGATGAAACTTGGGATAGGCAAAAGTCGGAAATAACTACCAATGTGGATAGGATAGTTAAAATAATAGCGGAGGAGTTTTACAGAGATCTGTACAGTAGCCGAGACAACCACGACCTTAATACTATAAGAACTAGCAGTAACCCAGATGACATTCCACCAGTAATGATAGAAGTCAGAAAAGCTTTGGAGAGCATGCAAGAGGCAAAGCTGCTGGTGAGGATCAGGTAACATCAGATCTGCTGAAAGATGGAGGACAGATTGTGTTAGAAAAACTAGCCACCCTGTTTACGAGGTGTCTCCTGACGGGAAGGGTACCAGAGTCTTAGAAGAACGCTAACATCATCTTAATACATAAGAAAGGAGATGACAAGGACTTGAAGAATTACAGGCCGATCAGCTTGCTCTCTGTAGTATACAAGCTATTTACAAAGGTAATTGCTAAAGAGTAAAGAAAACATTAGAATTCAATCAACCAAATGAACAAGCAGGATTTGGAACAGGCTACTCAACAATTGACCACATTCATACTATCAATCAGATAATAGAGAAATGCTCAGAGTATAACCAAGCACTATACATAGCCTTCATAGATTACGAGAAGGCGTTTGATTCAGTAGAAATATCAGCCGTCATGCAATCACTGCAGAATCAGGGCGTAGATGAAGTATATATCAACATTCTGCAAGAAATCTACAGGGGATCAACTGCTACCATAGTGCTTCATAAAGAAAGCAACAGAATACCGATCAAGAAGGGTGTATCGCAGGGGGACACAATCTCCCCAATGCTATTTACCGCGTGCTTACAGGAGGTTTTCAGAAACCTAGAATGGCAACAGTTAGGGATAAGAGTTAATGGAGAATACCTTAGTAACTCGCGCTTCGTCGATGACATTGCATTGCTGAGTAACTCAGGGGACGAATTGCAACTCATGATTACGGAGTTAGACAAGGAGAGCAGAAGGTGGGTCATAAAATTAATCTGCAGAAAACGAAAGTAATGTACAACAACCTCGGAAAGGAGCAGCGCTTCGAGATAGGTAATAGTTCACTTTAAGTTGTAAAAGACTATGTCTACTTAGGGCAGGTAATAACCGCAGAGCCGAACCACGAGATTGAAGTAACTGAAAGAATAAGAATGGGGTGGAGCACATTCGGCAAGCACTCTCAAATTATGACAGGTAGATTGCCACTATCCCTCAAGAGGAAGGTATATAACAGCTGTATCTTGCCGGTACTTAGCTACGGAGCAGAAGCCTGGAGACTTACAAAAGGGTTCAGCTTAAATTGAGGACGACGCAGGGAGCAATGGAAAGAAAAATGGTAGGTGTAACCTTAAGAGACAAGAAGAGAGCAGAGTGGATTAGGGGACAACCGGGGGTTAAGGATATCATAGTTGAAATAAAGAAGAGGAAATGGACATGGGCCGGGCATGTAGCGCGTAGAAAGGATAACCGCTGGTCATTAAGGGTAACTAACTGGATTCCCAGAGAAGGGAAGCGGGTTAGGGGAGACAGAAGGTTAGGTGGGCTGACGAGATTAAGAAGTTTGTGGGTATAAATTGGCAGCAGCAATCACAGGACCGGGTTAACTGGCGGAACATGGGAGAGGCCTTTGTACTGCAGTGGACGTAGTCAGGCTGATGATGATGATGATGATATGGGAAACAAGTGTATACCTAACGCCAACGGCTCGTTTTTACGTGTTCTCACACAATAATAATGATACATACCAGACAATAATGCTAAGGAAAATATGGGAGAAGTTATTAGACCAAATTGTAATGTAAATATGGAGAAATAAAAGTGGGTGAAAAGACCATTTGCCATGGGCAGGAACCAAACCTGTGACCTTCGAATTACGCGTTCGATGTACTACCACTTAGCTGCCATGGCGGTTAACCCGCCCGCCACTTCATTGGTTATTCATGTGATTTTAAACATGGGAGTGTCAGTCAGTGCCACTAGTAGCCAAGGCGGCGAGTGTAGCACACTCTTTATTAGCCTGTTTAGTTTCACGTAGCACGTGAATTTATTACGAACTGGCAGCTGACTAATAGTCTCTCATATACAAACTGAAGGCACCAAGTCTGCAGGTACGAGACCCTCGTTCATGAATTAGCGAAAAAAGTGTATACTCAAGGGCTCGTTTTCACGTGTTTAACGCAATGTTTATGAAATATCACAGACAATAATGCCAAGAAAAATATAGGGAAAGTTATAAGACCGAATTGTGATGTAAATGAGAAGAAAGATAAGTTCGTGAATACATAACTTACCGAGGTCCGGGACCAAACCTGCAACCTTCGAATAAGGCGTTTGATGCTCTACCACTTAGCTACTAATATACAGTGCTACGCAGAATGATCTCCGCCCCGAGTTACCTCATTGCTTTTGCTAGCAACCAAGTTTTCTTTGGCTCGACTCAATTAGCCCAGCAAATCACCTCTCTCGCATACTCCCTCACAGATACAAATGCAATTTCTTGCGACGCTACTGTTGATGTCTCCTTAAGACGCAGTCATAGTGCACTAATGCGCTACTAAGGTTTTGAATTTTTTGCGTTCGATTTCACCAGTTTCTACAACAACCAGGAATAGCATCTGGTATACGGGAAACGTAAAAAGTGGAACTGACAGAAGTTACAAACATTCAGTATCTTTTTGCTGCTTCTTTTCCCTGTTGTATAACAAAGATTGGAGTAGGCGGGTGGCAGCGCATACTTTGAAACATGATCAGTGCGAGGAACCGGAAAGCTTTACGGCGAATCGCTATAAAGAAAAGCAATAGTACAGAGAACGCGCGCGCACACACACACATGCACGCACGCACGCACGCACACACACACACACACACACACACACTTTAAAAGGTGTGTCGTTCTTATCGAAATATTTGTCTTATATAATATTTTAAAGCAAGTGAGGTCAACTTTTTTAAAGCTAACGAAAGACTTGATGACTTTCTAGTGATTCAGAGCATTACAAGACACGGATACGGAATTAAGACATCGTATATTCAAAAAACATCAACCAGACGATACGCGTAAGAACCACGTATATCGGAGGCGCGTGAAGACCACACGAGCGAAAGTTGCGGAAGCACTCTGTATAATAGGATACACCGTCCAATGAAATAAAAGCTCTGAAGACCACGCACACAAGTTGAAGTGAAAAACGTTCTCTCTCTTTTTTTTTTGTACAGAACACTGACTAGTGTGAGTGAGTCCGCTGGAACGTTGATGAGGAAGGTGGATGTCGACTTCGTAATATAGCGAAAGCTGTTATAAACACTCCTGCCTGAATAACACACGCATGGCTCCAAACTTTGATTTCATTTAGCTGCGGCGACTGCTCATAACTGTCTTCGCGGGAGGATGTCTTGGAGAAAACTTGGGCTAAGTTTGGAGATAAGACCTCACGAATCACAATACGGATCACGTGCAGCGCTGTAGTTGTCCGCCGCCGCTGGTGTCCGTAACCACTATCGCACGAAATAAGAAAAAAGTCACAAAAACATCAATCACATGTGGTAACATAGTGATATTCGAACCGAAGGCCACTGCGTGCCAACCGCGTACTCTACCTCTTAGCGATGCCGGCTCAGTGGAAGAATACTTGGTCTGTCATCTGTCTGTTTTCTCCATCCACCAATCCATCTGGGCGTCCGTTCATTCGTCCATCTAGTGAACACTCCATGTACCGGCCATCTCGCATCTTTTCATCATATATTTATCGTAAATACCGCCATCCAGCAGAGCTTTCAACGACTAAACGAGAGGTAGCTACCTATTACTATGACTAGTACTACTACTACTACACACAACATGGACGCACTACCCCTGGCTTAATGAGCTTCGCCCCTAAAAAGTGCACAAATTCCAAGCAAGTGTGTACCGGATACCACGCTTCTCCGAAGAATGACGAAAGATAGCATAGTGAATGCCGGCTTACTATAGATAAATTATGAATATTTATGGCGTAGTGGGCATCTTGCATGTGTTCTTCTAGCATTTACCCAAATAGCATTTAGAAAGGCGCCCAAAAGCCGCTCTTCATGCTTTCGCTGTGACTGTGTGGTGCCTTCCGTGCAGACCTGGCGTTTTTCTAGGTAGACATTTCAACGCCTGAACCCTGAGCGTTAACTTCTGCTTTCCGATCATTCCTCTGAGTAATTCCTAACCATTTTGTTTTCCCGGAAATCCAGACTCACTCCTTTCTGCACCTTCCGTGCTGTCACCAGAGCTGCCAGTGCACTTGGTTTCCCGGTGTTTTCGTCATTTTTCTGTACAGTGACGTCCACTGTTAGAAGCAACGCGGCTCAGCGTGGCATCGCCTGGCAGAGTATCAGTGCAGCCGGCGCAATCACGCATCGCAACGAAGCAGCGCAGGCGCACACAAGCGTGCCGCTCTTACTTACTACAGACGAGCGACACCAGCGCTTGGCTATGGCGCTTTCAAGCAATTTAGCAGAGGGCATGAAGCATCTCCCGTGTGTCCATGTGTGCATGCGCCGCTGAAATTAGTTGCGCGAACAGGCCGGCAAACTGGCGCTTGCGCGGAGAGCAGCCACACTGAGCAGTGTTCACCCTAACCATGGATGGCACGGTGCATTCTCGTTACTGTTTCCTATACAGCAGGCGACGGCGTGCCTGGGCACGTTACCTTTGCCATTCTCTGCCGTCGAAGGAAGCTGCAGTGGCTACTGTAGCTGTGGAAGACACGATATCTCATCGCACGCACTTCGCTCGCCTTCCACGACATCTTCCGCTGACATCAGCCGTTGCAAAATAAGTTGACTGTAACGCAGATTCTCCACTTTGCATGGCACACATGTTTTACATTTAGGATGACTGCCAGTAGGGCGTGTTGGTGAAGGTTCATCATGAAACAAGCGCTAAATATACACACACTCAGGGAGGACACAGACAAGCGATTACTGGCAACTGAAAATGTTACTTGGAAGCAAACACTAATATATGCATAACACACATGTACGTCATTCCAAACCTCCCCCTGTCATCATCATCAACGTGATACAAAAAAACCACTGCCATAATCGATGCCACACAACCGGAAACAAACACGTGTAAGGCCCCCAAAAAACTAAGAAAAAACAAAAAATAAAGTACACTGAGTTATGTTACGTCCAAAAAAGCAAATTCTGCATCTTTTTACACGGCGCGCATGTCATAATTATCATGTTATGGCACGTCATTCACCTTCGTCGTTCGATCGCGTCCCATAATACCCAATTTGGTATATGTGAAGCCAGCGAAACAATCGCGAGCGCAACATGAGCGTCGCGTGTAGTCATACCGTACATGACATTCACGTCCTAATTTCCACTTTAGGGTCTGTGACGTATGTTCTCCAGGGAGTCATGCCATACTATACCAGTTTTGCGATATGTCACGTGAACAAAACCGCCGCAAGAGCAGCTATGCCATGAAATGTAAATCACTACAATCATGACATATATGTCATGATTTTCATATTATGGCTAGTCACCTATGTTCGTCATACAATCGTGTTATTTCACACCTGTTTTGGTATTGATACTATTATCGAAAGGACCAAGCGAGATGAAAACCGTAGGCGTCTACATAGATAGATAGATAGATAGATAGATAGATAGATAGATAGATAGATAGATAGATAGATAAATAGATAGAAAGATGGATAGATAAGATAGATAGATAGATAGAGATAGATAGATAGATAGATAGATAGATAGATAGATAGATAGATATAGATAGATATAGATAGATAGATAGATTCGTCAATGGGATGAATGGATGGACGGATGGACGCGTTCAAAGTCGCTGAAGTTTAAGTTTGCTAAGAAAGGCTCCGCTTTTAAAAGGCGATCACTTTATATGACTTATACGTATAGCACATACATGCACTCTGCTATATATGTTGCTGTAATAAAAACTTTGCGCCTAGTTCAATAAATAAGATGTGCACTTTATTTCTTGACTCGTAATCAAAGCATATATTGCTTTACACTCGGCAGAAAAAGCGTCCACATACGCCGCCACCCATATTTACACATATGCTCAATGCTGCCATAATTTAATGTGATTTTAGTTTCAGTTTCGTTCTGTTCTTCGTACCTGAGAGGGGGCACTCTGTATGTGTCTCGGTCTTGTATATATGTAGCTGTCCTGAGCATAAAAGTCTTCTTCGAGTCCATGTTTCGGGCTGTTCATGGTTGCTATGCAGACACTACAATGGCGACGAGGTAAACTGCAAGTAATGCTGCTTCGCAACAGTTTCCGGGCTCCGCTCCACAGATCTTTTTTTCTTCGCCAGTGTGACCAGGCTCTATCTACTATGAGCTGCTCTGGGTTGACCCCGCCACCGTGATTCCTGCTCAGCCCCGGCCGTCTCGCCGTGCTATGGGAGCAGTGGCACCGCATGTTCAAGACGTACCTGCTTACTTTTGGAGCTACCGAATTTTCGCCGGAGCGACGCAGGGCCATCCTCATTCACTGCCTTGGAACGGAGGGACAGTGCATTTTCAACACGCAACCAGCCTGCGCAGCTACAACGCCAACCGCGTCTGCCGACAAGCCCGACGCAACTTGGACGCCAACTGTATCGAATGTCTACGACATAGCCGTCGCGGCACTCAGGCAACACTTCGCGTCAACCAGCAACGTCGTTGTAGAACGCTACCAGTTCCATCGTGTGTACCAAAGTACAGGCGAGTCTGTTGCTGACTTCGTCATGGCGTTGCGGGAGCTCGCATTAGTTCGTTCTTTTGTTTCTGAGGACGATGCTCTTTGAGACCAGTTTGTGGCCGGCGTTTCATCAAATCGTGTACGCGAGCGTTTCCTACTTGAAGGTTCTGCGCTTTCATTCACTAGGGCAGTTGAGGTCGCACTGCAGTTTGAGCGTGCGAGGGAAGAATTAAATCAGTTTTATTCTTCTTTACAGCCTGTTTTTAAGCATTCGCATACGCATGCTAAGCACTCATCGAAGAAAGGATGTGCATGCCCGAAAGCAGAGGATAGTCCGTCAACGCATGATAGCGCCTCACATGCGTCGCAGGGTGGGCCTTCTCATTCACCGCATTGTTTTCGTTGTAGCTCCCGGAACCACAACGCTTCGTGGTCTCGATGCCCAGCTCTAGGCCAGCGTTGCTTAATCTGCCGTTGGAAAGGTCACTTTCAACGCGTTTGTAACCAGAAACGACTTGCGCAAGCACAGGTCCATGAGCTTGAGTGTGACAACGCTCCTTCGATACCCAATCATGTCGAGCAAGTTCTGGCCGTCCATCACTCGCCGCGTGATGCGGTCCACATAAATGTGAAAGCTTCTGATGTCAGGTTGACACTTTTAGTTTATTCGGGCCCATCGATTTCTATACTCTCCGAAGAAGTGTTCACTTACAGGTTCTCTAACGTGTCACTCTCACCTGCTCCCCGCGTTTCTTTGCTTAATTATTCAAAACGTGCAATCTCTGTGCGTGGCTGTTTCTGGGCCGACCTTATATTCAAGTGTCGGAGTGCGCAGCTCCTGTTCTATGTTATCCATCGAGGCACTTTTTTGATTGGCATCGATGGCTTAAAGACGCTAAAGACACGTATTGAAGGTGCGATATTGCAGTGCCTCCAAACGTCCCTTTCTCCTACGAGAAGTGTAGTTGAAAATATGGCACACTCGGACGTTGGTACAAAGGACACGTGGTGCAATTATAGAAGCCTTCCACCAGCTCTAGAACGTGACTTTTCTGTGCTTTTCAAATCTGAGCTCTGCCGTGCTAAGGGATTCGTACACAAATTTAAGACAGGTCCAGAGGTGGAGGCGGTATCTTCGAAGGTTCGCCGTCTTCCCTTTTCTCTTGGGGCACAAGTGTCTGCCGAGCTTCACAGGCTCCTGGACCTCGACATCATAGAACGGATTGACGCTTCAGAATGGGTTTCTCATATTGTCGTTGTTGCCAAGAAGGATGACAGTATCAGATTATGTGTCGACCTTCGTGAGCCAAATAAGGCAATTGTTCCTGACAGTTTTCCGTTACAACACACACAAGAAATTCTTCACGCCCTTGTAGATGCTACCCATTTTTCTAAACTAGACTTGGCTTCTGCATACCATCAGGTTGTTTTGCACCCTGATAGCAGGGATCTCACTGCTTTCATTACCCATGAAGGTCTGTTTCTGTTCAAAAGAGTTTGTTTTGGATTGGCTTTTGCCCCAGCGTCCTTCCAAAAGTTGATGGCAACGATTCTTATTGGCTGTTCAGGAGTCCTATTCTACTTCGATGACTTAATTGTATTAGAAAAGACAGCCCATGAGCACCTTCTGAACCTGAAAGCTGTCCTTCAGAAGAGTAAGACAGCAGGCTTGAAGCTAAATAACAAAAAAGTATTTTTGACGCTCGGGAGCTGACCTTCCTTGGGCATAAGGTGACTACCATGGGTATCGCGCCACTTCCAGAGAAGGTAGATTCTATCGTGAAAAAGCCAGTGCCAACATACATAGCCACCTTACGTTCGTTTCTTGCTTTGGTGGATTACTACTCCAAGTTTGTCTCTCGGTTGGCCCAGGGATGGAACCTATGAGGCGCTTACTACGTCGAAATGACCCTTTTATTTGGTCAGCAGAAGCAGACAGAAGTTTCAAGAGAGCTCAAGAACTGCTTTCATCTAGAAGAATACTGCATATGTTTGCCCAGCACTGCTGATGATTGTGTCAACTGATACATGTGACGGTGGGCTTGGAGCAGTATTACAGTAGAAGGATGGGCGTGAAACGCGCATGATAGCTTTCGCATCCCGCACACTATCACCTACAGAACGAAAGTATTTGGTTGGTGAACGCAAAGCGCTTGCATGCATCTGGGCATGTGAAAACTGGCATACCTACCTTTGGGGGAGCCAGTTCACACTTCAAACTGATCATCAAGCATTGGGTTCTTTGCTGGCATGCCACGAATCAGGACGACATTCACTTCGTATTGCACGCTGGGGTGCTAGGCTCCTCCACTACAATTTTCTTGTCCAGTACAAAAAAAAAGGGTCGATGAACACTGTAGCAGACGCTCTTTCTCGTCTACCAAGTCCTACTTCAGAAGCTGAACGTGCGACAGATGATGAAATTGTCGCACTTGTCGAGCTTGCTTGTATCTCTGAAGAAGAATTTAAGCAAGCTGTTCTCGGTGATGTCTGCTTACAACAGGTCAAATATTTTGTGATGACTTCTTGGCCACTACACAAATGCATTTGTGAGAAGATCAAGCCATTTTCAACATTCGCGAAGAACTTTCAGTGGTTGATGACTTATGGTTGCGTGCGGAGCGGCTCGTCGTTCCTTCATCTCTTTCTGCCCAAACCACGCATGAGACGCATCAGGGCATCACGCGCACGAAAGCAAGGCTCCGCGAACAGTTCTGCTGGCCTGGGATGAACAAAGAAGTCGAAACAGCCGTAAAGAACTGTAGTGTGTGCTTGGAGGCAGATAAGTCTGCGAAAACGTCACCAGCACCCATGCAGCCTGTATAATGGCCTCAGGGACCTTGACAAAACTTCCCATTGATATTGTGAGCCCCCTTGAACATGAGCCTCATAACAACATGTTAATAATCACGCTCATGGATTATCACTCAAAATGGCCCAAAAATTATTTTTTAGTAGCGTGTCCACAAGCACAGTAAGGAGTTTCTAACCGGTGTATTTTCGCGAGAGTGTTATCCTGAAGAGATAGTCACTGACAACGGGCCATAATTTATTTCTCGTGAATTCGCAGAATTTCTTCACGATCGAGCCATTCGCTTGTCTCATTCACCAGTTTACTATCCTCATGCTAATCGACAAGTTGAGCGCTTTAATCGAACTCTTAAGAACTATGTACACGTGTGTCTTCTGGAGCGACAAGCGCTCCGCCAAGCAGTAACTGAGTATCTGGGTGTATACAGGTGCACACCACATGCCACAACCGGCGTTGCACCAGCAGTGTTGTTGCATGGCAGGATGCCCGAACAAGGCTGCATGTAGTAGGTTTTTCTGCACCAGCTTTTGAAGAAGATTCAGCTAAAGAGCTCTCATGATTACGCCATAAGATCAAGAAACATCAGCAAACCAGCAAACAATTTGCGGACCGCCGAAGAACATTTTAATGTATTTGGATTACTTAGCGCTTACGGTAGTTGGCTGCAAAATACCATGGAATGTTCACGAAACGAGAGGCGAATTGCATTGCCTTGTCACATAACCTCTTACCGAACTAACTGTCACTTTTACTTTTATTGAACGATGACGAGTTGTGGGACTTACCTAATGTCTGTGGCACATATCTATTAATAATGCACACAAATGATACCATGGACCACGGTTATGAAAGGCGTCAACAGGAACAGCTTCGCTCCAAAAACCAATTCGTCAGCACAGTGCAATGCCTGCCGTGTGCTTGCGCCCTGTAGTCTGAAGAAGTGGTTACCGAGATTCTGGCTGCTAAATTCACGGCTGATTTTTTTTCGGTAAATCATTTCACTGCATCTGTATCAGAGCAAACAATATGAGGCAACTTCTGCACGAGTAAGACCATGTAAAACAAACCAGCGCTCGAAATAAAGAGCCGCCAGGCCAGCGCGGAACACGAAGCACTGTCACAGCAAATCCTGGAGGAGTGCCCTTTCAGAGCCGTTTGTAAAGAATCTTTGGGTAGCTGCTGCAAGCAAGCTTGCAGGGTACCCAATCATTGTGCACTAGACAGGCACTGATTATGCCATCCTTCGTCAGTCTTTGGAGATGCGTGGTGGCCGCTGAACACTTGTAGGGTGCTTTGTGCATTTTTTTGCGTCGTGGCTGACGACGGTGAGTAATTGTGCCAGAAGCTTTTGTAGTTCCTCCTATACTTCACAGCGCTTATGCTTCACAGTTGATAGGGGCCTAAGATTAAGCTTTGTAAAGGGATGGAGCATATCAAAACCCACTCACTGCGGAATTTGCATTGTGTGACACGTGGTTGTTCCTTTGCTCTTTACATAATTTAACGTGATTCCTTTCTCGACATCAAGCCTCCCTAATGCTATAGTTTGGGGATAACCTAGCACCGGAGTCACTTAGTGGTAGTATACTGGCTGGTCACACGGGGCAGCCAGGTGTGTATCCCATTGCGCCCATGGTGGTTTTTATTCATTGTGTTTTTTTCTCTATTTGCTGCGATAGTGGTTACGGACATCGGCGGTGGTGGCGGACAATTACGGCACACACGACCCGTCTTGTTATCTCAAAAACTTTCCCTGTAAAAGGGATCTAACGCAACGGAAGTACCCTGTTTTGTCAGCTGCAGACCATTTGACGCGTGCACTATTTCGCGTTCGTTGAAGCAATGTCATAGGAGTAGAGAACATGCAGAGCTAGGATATGGCCGTAATTGTCACATTTACGTAGGGGGTGGCAAAAGCATTAATATAACCATGCGCAAAGCGTTGAATAGATAAAGGAGGCTACAAAGCGGCAGAAATTACTAAAAAAATTGAGAACAGACTACTTTGTTCTGGTGGAAACGCCGGCGAAAGCAAAAAAAATCTACACGAAACAACTTTACCGAAGATTGCTGAAAATAACGGGCTTTCCATTGCACTAGCGCTGTTGAAACTGCAGCCCTTCTACCTTGTGCACGGTTTTGACGTGCCAAGGTATTGGGGCTACAAAGCAAATTGTTCTGTCCCGTCATGTCTTGCCACTGGTGAACAGTCATGTATACGGCTGAGACAAATGTGCCTCCGTCGCTACGGTGCCATTTGCTACGGAGAAAGAGGTGACGTGTGTGACGACAGCACGAAGCATTGCTGGGAAGAAAACCATTATGGCCTAGGTAGCGAAATAGAAAGCAGAACCCTGAAAAAAAACGTGGCTAATCATTCTTTCTAGGGTTCTATATTGCACAAAATGTAAAACGTGTCTTCACAGTGCTAGTTCAGCGTTTATTGTGAATTGTTTCGCCACAAGGATGAAGGAAGAAATTCAATAGCAGCAAATCACAAAGTCCCGTGAAAAACGGCAAGCATCACGAAATTTGAATCGTGTACATCAAGTGAAAGCACGCACGAAATAAGCGTACACGGGACAGGCTGCGCAGTAACAACTGTGACAGCTTGACCCTGAAATGCTCTGTTCAAACAGAAAGAAAAACGCACGAAACGAATGCACATGTACACACCGGACAAGTGCGGAGAATGGTCCCGATTTTCACTTCATACGTGAGTAGTGCGCTGTTTTCGTAAACGCAGCCGCAGCAGCGAGAAAAGTGACTTTCATGCTCTCTAGATTTACGAGTCTGATAAACGTACATACAGAAGAGACCACGCTTCGTGGAAGCGGCGCTTATCAAAACGCGAGAGGCAAAGACCTTTAAAGCGTGTCCAACACAAACCCGTTGTGAAATTTCGCTACTGACGACGAAAACCTACTTACGTTGCGGCGCTATAAGGACCGCCAAACGGTAATGGTGTACAAAATAGGTTGCCGTTTGTAAGCATCACAACGTATGCTTAGTGGCCTAGAGGTTAGCGCCGCACGCTGCGGATCAAAAGGTAGCTGCTTCAACGCCTAACGACAAAACATTTCCTATGCATTTAGAAAAAACGATAGATTTTCTTCGGATACTTCAACGCAAATATTTTGGACGGCTTGTCTGTTTATCTGTCATCTTTGTCTGTGATTTGACGGGTCTGTCTGTCAACCAAAACGATACAGCTACTAGGCTGAAGTCCAACCACTTCCTCAACGCCTACTGTCTTGATCTGCTTTCTGCATTCGTACTTGTGCGCTTTGTCGATGAAAAAGTAGATATTTTACATATCTGAGGAACAATACCAACACGTCAATATTCTGTAGTGTGAATTTTTATACTTCAAAAGGCATACATAAGTAATTCTAAGAACTGTTGCTTTTAATACTCCGCGCTCAAAATGCTATGCTAGCCCCGCCGCGGTGGTGCAGTGGCTAAGGTGCTCGGCTGCTGACCCGCATGTCGTGAAATCAAATCCCGGCTGCGGCGGCTGCTTTTTCGATGGAGGCAGGAACGCTGTAGGCCCATGTGCTCAAATTTGGGTGCACGTTGAAGAACACCAGGTGATCGAAATATCCGGAGCCCTCCACTACGGCGTCTCTCATAATCATGCAGTGGTACTGGGACGTAAAACCCCAAATATCAATCAACAATGCGATGCTTTGCACGAAAAGGAGGATGTTTCCTACGCTTTGCTAAGACGATAGGAAGCTGCCACCTAACGATGGCCTCGCTTTCTACAAATTATAGCCTTCAAGATGGCATGCGCACACCACGAGATAGGTATATCGGAGGCCATCTTTTCCTTTTCCAAGATTACTGCCAGATAGTGCTCATATCTCATGCAGTGCCTCAAGAATTCAATTCTGTTATTTTTTGTGCATACCATCAAATAAACGTTTTATTCCCTCTCTACAGGCGGAAGACTATCACCTGTCGATGACATTTGCAGTAAAATTTGTAGAAATGGAGCCAATTTTTTGGGGTGTTGTGTAAGTATATATTTTACGACGTCACATTCGTTACGACAATACCCCAGCAGAGTTATATCTGGAACTTTCGTTCCAGGTAGAAATTAACTCGCAAATGGGCCATCTGCTCACCTATGAATAAAAACGAGAAAAGAACTAGAATCTCTACTGTCGTTACATTACTATTCGTTATATAACGAAGAAATTATTGACACATATTAGTTCCCGCCAAGATACATAACTTGATTCGATGATCAAGAATACCAATCGTACTTTGGATGCTCCACTTAAAATAACTACAGCTTTACTTGATATAAACAAGCAATGATTAGTACATATGTGCTTCAAGTATTCCCGCCTTTCCAATGTTCAATATTTTAAAATGGGTTCACTGTTTTTGTGTAAAAGAGCGCGGTAAATATTCACAACATTCCAACAAAAACCAAGCAAATAAACGCCTATTATTCATTACTTTCATCTGCACTGAAACATAATAATGCTTCCAGAACGGAAGAATGACACTCGCTCGATTGAAGGCGAGTTTGACTTTTGGTTCTCGATTGCGACAGCTACATTGCGATTGATTACACGACTTCCTTTATACCACATATTCTGCGACCAAGTCCCATACAACAAAAGCAGACGCACACGCGCCATAAAACACTTTGTCTTTTCCACCCACTCATCATTACGTACAATGAATCCTTTTGATGTTTTCATTCGTCACCATGCTTTGGCTTTATATTTCCGCGTTCATTTCAAGGGAATTCACATTAAATGACCTGAGAACTACGCTAGCGGTCTTATTTGATTTTTCAGCAGGTATGAGCACAAAGAAAATGTTGAACCTTTCTGCGTCAGACGTGGAAAATGTGCTACCCCAAGGTAGTTTTTCTGCCTTATTCTGCCCATATTGAAGTGGGACGCGTGAAATAAAAATGCTTATGAAGCGGTTCTTTATAAATTGCTTGTTTTTGTCATTTGAGGATGGCTCAAGCTTACACAAATAAAATATTCGCACACATATATCAGTGGTTCTCTTATGAGCTCTTATTTTTATTTTTTTAGAATGTATGTCTCTGCGTAATGTGACACAAGTATCACCTTACTCTTTTTTCGAATTATTGTATGAAATTCGCACATCTCATGTTTTTACTGTAATACACGTGTCTCAATCATTTCAAGGCATGTATAGTCCTGCTCTCTTATTTGCAAATTTTCACTTGTTTCAATGATGTTTATAACAATAATCATTTACTCGTAAATGCCTTTTAAAGTTCTTAGGAGTATTCAATTATTTGTTCTTTTCGCTATTTTCTTTTCCTTTCTCGCTGTAGACCTGCACTTATTTTTTTCCCGCTAAATTGGATTTATGTCTTTATGCTTTACCTTGATGTAATTATTGTATTTTCACAGTGTATTGTTTTATGCATTCATACTTTAGATATTTATGTTTTATATATATGTATACGTAGTTACTGAGTGTTGTGCATTATTGCGGCCAGGCCAGGGGTCGTTTATATGTCAGGTGTTCAGTTGCCTTTTCATCACTCTTTTCTCATTCAGCCACCTGATAAATGAATGTTAAATGTTTTCGATTGTGAATGAACTTCAAACTTCAAACTTTAGCAATTCTGATTATGTATATTCATGTGCCCAGCTTTCTCGTTTGATTAAAGGTAGAAAACAATGTCAAGGTCGTCCTCGGGTGGGCGGGGTTCTCAGCCAAGAATGACCATGCAAAGAGACAAAAACGTGAAGAAATGAAACTATGTTCCTAACCTAATTGAAGTCTCAAATCACCGGCAGTTACGTTCAAGTGGAGATATAGGTAAAGGAAAAGCGGGAAAGTTAACGAGGGCAAACTGCCGATTTGTTATGGGGTGTGAAAGAATGAAACGAAAGAAAAGTATGTGACACTAGGCCAAAAAACCAACAGAACGAAATTATCCCCCTGGAACCTCCGAATTACTGCACAACAACGTTGACTGTGAACAGTCATATTTTCTTTATTAATACGGTTTCTCGAACACAGACAAAACAGCGAAATCAGAGCAACTCGCACTGAAGATTGAGTAGGCCATCGTCCTACGTTGTTTTTGGTGGCAGCGTTCTAGTTAACAAATCTTCTTTTTTCAATTCAACTTCTCCTATTTTAACACTATATCATTCCCCTGGAATTACATAACTGCAGTAGCGTTTTTATGCCTGCCAGCATTTTCATTTAGGTAACAGATGACGGCGTTACTTGGCGGCTCTTCGATAAAAGTTTCGAACGCTCAGCGAGTTTTCCTGGTGTAATAAGTACACTAGGAAATATCTTCATTTCAGAATGCGGCGCATAAAGTTTTGCTCATACACTTTCATAAAGTGTTTTTGGAGTGTGTGATGTAGTACCTTAAAAATGCGAGCGTCTCTTCTTCTTTTTTCAATGGGCGCACTGTAATGTCTCTTCATTCTTCTCATCTTCTAAATAATGTGGCGCTGTCGTCTGCTATGCTCGCATTTTTAAGGTACTACATCACATCACCCCCCACTTAAGAAAGTTCTTCCGGTAGAAGAACTTGAGGGCACAGGGGACACGTTGGTTCGCAGACGGAAACACACACGTAAGCACCACTGCACACTATAGCAGTTCGGAGCCCCGCACACTCGGCACATTCGGTCACAGAAGTACAAACCAGAAAAAAAAATAGAAACGAGTCACAGAACTAAAGCGTCATCATACTTGTATCGCGCTGTAAGGTTTACATCTTAAGCAATTAATACCACTGAGCATCGATTCTTTATGCAGACGTTGCTCACAGAGTTGGCAAACGGCCTATGTAATCTACGCACTTCCACAAAGATGAGGCTGCACCGTAACACGCAGCTGTTCACACGCTTGGCTGACGTGATGTACACAAGCGGTTTGTGGTCACTCTGTAGAATGAATGTGCGTCCGAATAAAAAGATATGAAGTTTCCGGACCGACCACGTAAAAGGCAGGGCCGCTCGCTCCGCTGTATAGTAAGCATCTTCGCATGGTTGCAGTATACGGCTTGCGTATGAGACTGCAGTACAGTAGTCATTTAGTTGGAATGGAACGCATGGTAGCTCGTCGCTTTCGGTGTAATCCGCCCGGCAAACAGCTGATGCTTCATGCGGTGGTGCAGGCAGCGGTTCCTCATGCTTTTTCAATAGGTTGATATGGAATATTGTGCTGCTGGTACCGAGATCTATTAAATAATCGACATCATTTCTCTTCTCAAGGACATAAAATGGTCTCTTCCACGTCAGAACCAATTTGTTGGTATCCGATAGAAGCAGAAGTAGAACCTTGTCTCCAAGGGATAATTGACGTTGTCTGGTCTTTCGGTCACAATGCTTCTTCTGTATCATTTTTGCTTTCTGAAGCTCCTCTTTGGCTAATCGGCAGGTGTCTTCAAGACGACTCCACAGTTCGACTAAGTACCAATAGGATGTTTTCGCATCATCATCAAAATAATCAGCGGCCCATAATTCTTTCAATCTCGCCAGGGGACCTCTGACGTAACGGCCGTAGAGCAAGTCGAACGGGGAGAAGCCTAAGCTCAACTGGGGAACTTCGCGATAAGCGAAGAGTAAGGGCACCAGGTACCGGTCCCATTTTTTTGGACACTCATGACACATTCTTCTTATCATTTGTTTCAGGGTGCCGTTGAACCTCTCTACAAGGCCATTAGCCACAGGATGATATGGGGTTGTTGGCAATTGTTTGAAGGAGAGAAGTCGGCTTAGCTCCTTCATTAGGCGTGACGAGAATGACGTGCCTCTGTCACTGATTATCTCCCGTGGGAAACCTACACGAGAAAACATCTCCAGAAGTGCCTCAGCGACTTTCTCCGTCTCGATGCTCGGCAGTGCTACAGCACCGGTATAACGTGTCGCCATGTCCACCATTGTCAGTACGTACTGGTTTCCGCCCTCTGACATCGGTAATAATCAACCCACAATATCAATGGCTACTCTCTTGAAAGGGGTGTCAGTTATAGGCGTGTTGCCGAGAGGTACACGACCCACCAATTGCTTGGGAATAGTTCTTTGACATATATTACATGATTTAGGAAATCGTGTGATGTCTGACTGAACCCCTGGCAAGTAGAACTCTTCGAGTACATGGTCTGTAGTTCGTTGAATTCCCTGATGGCCCAAAAGGATGCCTTCGTGAGCCATTTTCATAACAGAGTGGCTATAGTCAATGTCATTCGTTATTAGGGTGAACTTTCATAATCACGCTTTTCATAGAAAATATGTAGACAGTATACTTTAGGTAGGTAAAATAGACAGCAATGTGCTTTGTTCATGTTACCAATAACTTTCACACTTTGTGTAAGCTGTACTCCCTTTCTCAAAGACTAGAGTTCAACTGAAAACCTGACAGTATATATCAGGCTGCCTTCTATATATCCTTCTTTTACTTCAATCTATATATTCATTTTGATACAATATATTAGCTTTTTATAAATCAGCAAACAAGGTTTCTTGCCATCACTTTTCTGCTACAGTGTACCCTTTTCTTTGCATGATGTGTTTTTTGAACACACATAGTCATATCCACACTCTGGCTGCTAACATCTTAATTTCGTTTGGGGAAACAAACTGCACGCATTTTCTATTTGTTGTTACTCCTAAAGCCTAAGTAATTCTTATATTGTGAACTACAGATATGATTTTTTAGTTCAAGTATTAGTGGTCGACGCACTAGGTCCAAGTGCGCTGGTCATCAAGTCGTCTCACTGAGTTGCACTAAAATACAAAGGGTTCCCAAGCTACAAGTAGCCTGTGTGAGCAGTTAAAATGGGTATCAAATAATCAACTGCATGTTATAGCATAGCTATCCCGTAATGATACTAAACAGCAAATTAATTAGTATTAGGCTCATATAGGTGAAATTTAAACATAGGAGATGGGGGAGGAGAGAAGTGGCTTTGTTTCGCTCGTACAATATGTAAAAAGCCAGAGGGAGCTAACACGCAATAGCTTACATAGAAAACTACTGCGAGAAACGTTGCCCATGTGTGGTTTTTGAAAGACGATTTCATTTCAGCACTAGCATGTCAGTGAAAAGCTGTAGCATCATATTTTTATTCTGTATTACGTATACCTTATTGGGGGAACTACTTCGCCGCTTATTAGGCACGCCGAATTCCGCACGTGGAGGGCCAAATGCACAAGCTGAGCTGACCTTATTAAAAATTTAAAAGCTTAGCTTTCTTTAGAAATGTAATGGAATCTCAACGAGGGCGTTAACATGCGTGTAATGTAGTCAAAAGCACTTCCCAAGAGCGGAAAATCTTCACAGCGCCATTTCACACTTTGAAACCTGTTCCTGCTTTAGGCTCAGCGAGGTGTTAGAAAGCCATTATAACAGCTGTGTGTTCTTTTCTTCGTTCGCCTTCACCGAACGCAACAGCTGAACCATAATGAATGCATGCAGGACACTTTCAAAGAAAGTGCCCTGCTTTCATTTGATGCGAAGCAATAAAAGAAATCGAGTATGTAAACCGCACCATCTGATATGGAACGGTTCATTCGCACGAGGTAATGCGTTTTGGCGAATCACATTCGTACACTGCAACGCGATTCTGCGCAACCACGGTGGCAGTTAGAAGGCTAACACTTTTTGCCAATGTGCGTGTAGTGGCTTTCCCAGTGGCATCGCTAAACCCAACAATGAACTGCCTGTTACTCGAAGGAATAAATAAGCATAATAAATGAGCAGATTTGCAGCCGCACGCTAAGAAGTTGCATGTATACTTGCCATCTCGGTGGCCGGCTTCAGTCAGCTTTACATGCCCGGTGTCCTAGATAACTCTGAACCATGGCCTATGAACGGATGACTTGGTTGTTTGCTTCCGTATCTTTATTTTGTTGCGTACCCTTTCCGAAGCAACTGTTTGTGTGTTTTATAAGATAACTCTCCCTGCTTCTTTATTTACCTTTGCTGCCAGGAAACTGATTTTCTTATAAGAAAAGCCTTTTTACGTCTCCGTTCCTGGCTCAAGCCAGATCATCAATTCAGTGAACGTTTAGTTGTGTTGCATCAACTTAATCCTGATACACCGTCCCTTCCGTCCCACGGTTTTGTGGCTGCGACTGGAACATAGTAAACAAGTTCAGTAGCTAGCATTCTTTCTGAAAGCGAAGGCAAACTTCGAGAGTTGAATCCCATTATTGGGCAACACAGTTTCACGAACCCCTCCCCCGATTATCGTAATTATATTGCTGAGTAGCTTGTTATGCACCATACTTTGCGTAAAAAGGTCCTGCCTTGACAAGGTGAAGCTGGAAAATAGGTAAAGTGTGACTCTCTTTTGCACTTTTGTTAAGACTAGTGGACTTCGCAACCTGTTTTGAATATGCTAGTTTGTTAGAGTGTGAAGCAATCTGTTAAAAGGTCATTGCTGCCTTCTTCTCATCGTTCTTTTCTTCTAATTCTTGAGCTACTGTGCAACCAAACAGCAGAACTTGGTTAGCGTTCTCCCTTATCGTGCTTCTTGTATAGAGAACCGGAAACAAAGAGAAAATAATCGCCATGGTATCAGAAAGGATCAGCGCTGATTATAAATTGAAAAGGCAGACTTAATTTAGCTTATTACCTTTTTGGTCTCGCGCTGAATGGAATCAATAAAATATAATGCATGATATTCTTCTCGTATACTCTATGTGCCAAAAATAACCTTATGAATACACTAATATTATCAACGTGTTCGCCTAAAAAACAGACTATGTGTATTTCAGTATTGTGGAAGCGTCGTTTGTTTGACAATTTACTTCAAGAAGCAACGCCTTAATTTATGCTCGCCCTTTACTGTACTAAAACTGTATTGCCAGAACTGACACACACAACCGGATTCGTCTTCTGAGATTCTACACTGCTGCTGATCGTACATCTTACCACACTGTTTGCTGTCTTGTTTGTCAAAAGACGACATTTTGCAAGTCTAACTGCCGCATATATTTCATTTGTGCGACCCATCTTCCCGCCTAATCCCACCTTGTTATGATTTCAAGTGCAACGACCGAGCTTTTTTTTGTTACATGGCATTCTACATTTACTGCTGCCATCATATATTAACTGCAGAAAAAATACTTCGGCTGGGCGAAAAAAAAACAAAAAGAAAACGTGTGTGGTTCTCTTTGAAGCTTCAACTTTTTATTCACAAAAATAATCAGAAATTGAGTGTCATCATCGTCAAAAGAAAGCAAAGTGAAAAACTTGTCTGCGTTTTAGCGTTTGTGAGAAGCGGCGCAGAAGCGCATACAGGTAAGCGTAGCAGGTGATACAGCATCGATAAAATTTGCGTCTTCTCGAGCTCACATTAGTGTAGAAAGCTGTAAGAACTGACTGTAAGAACACTAAAGTTTCTCGTGAGGACTAAAGCATATCAACTCGAAAATTCGGGACACGTGGAGACTGCTTTGTTCTTCCAAGGAAACAAACAAGAAAACGTAGTAGCATCCCCTCTAAATTCAGCTCATTGAGGCGTCCAAGTCGAGATGTGCGGAACGACTTTTTCATTAAACATAGGGTGTCGCTCTGGAGTAAGGACTGCAAAATCGGACTGTATTGCGAAAGTTTTACGCGGGTGCTTTACATATCGGTAGCCATAAAGACCAACATTTTTCTGGAGATATTACGAGGTTTGTACAAACCTATGATAAAACCGCGTTGGTTGATAAACAGTAAAGTACAGCCCGCTATGTCAGAACCCGTGCTCTTTAAAAACGAATAGCACTCCATTTTATTTCCTGCTGCAAAATTGGTCGTACACACACACACACACACACACACACACGCATATATATATATGAATTTGCAAGCGCAACCCGCACAACCACATAGAAAAGCTGGTTGATGGATGATAACCACACTTACTCATTCAGGGCTTATAAAAAAAAAGATTAACTTTCACTCTTTGGCACTTCCCTTTCCCGCTTGAGTGCGTTAAACTCAATTAGTTAACAATTAATTGGGGCTGCTTTTTCTCCGAAGAACCCATCGCAGCTTAGAAATGTTGAGAGGCCACTTTCTCAACATCTATAAGCAGCGATGGGTTCTTCGCGCAAATAACTACAGTTCCTTCATTTTCTTGACCGTGAAATTTCTTTATTCATAGTCACAGAATTTCACACTTTTAATTACTATTCAAGTTGATGCCTATACACGCTTTAAGATGCTTGCGGCTGCAGAAAAAGCTATCGTGAAGACATGCAACCAAACTACATACGCCTGATATTTCTAGGATTTTTAACACATTCGCTGAAAGAAGCGGCTTCATAGAGAAGGACATAAATAGGCTAATTATAAATGGCTTTCTGACTTTAATTTGGTATTGTTTTAAATGCGAAGTATTTCTTAGCAAACTTCGGCGACTTCGAGCGAATATATCTATCTATCTATCTATCTATCTATCTATCTATCTATCTATCTATCTATCTATCTATCTATCTATCTATCTATCTATCTATCTATCTATCTATCTGACTATGACTTTCAGCTCTCCTGGCCGTTTGGATAAAAATATCGTTAGCGAACTTGGTATGACATAGCATCACTTATGAAGAACATATTTGACTAGTCATTACATGAAAAGTATGACATGGATGCCATTATTGTCATGATTTACATTTGTGGTGGTTTCATTCACATGGCATGTTGCAAAACTGGTATGGTATGACATGATTGCATGACAAACACAAACGACAGACCTTTACACGGAAATCATGACATGCGTGTCATGTAACAACATAACTACATATCACGCTCACGAAGCGCTCGCAGTCGTTTCGCTAGCTTCACATGTACCAAATTTGGTATTACACTACGTGAATGAATGACGAAGGTATGTGACTAGTGCAAGCATTATAATCTTCAGATGCGTGTCATGTAACAACATTACTACATGCCACGCTCATGATATTCTGTCGGCCGTTTCGAAAGCTTCACTTACACCCAATTTAGTATTGTGGGACGTGAAACGATGGCGAAGGTATGATACTGGTGCAAACAAAACAAACATGAGAGGCGTGTCATGTGACAACATGACTACATGCCCCACTAATGATGCACTCGCGGCCGTTTTGCTAGCTTCACATATGCCAAGATTGAGATTTCGTGTCACGAATGGTTGACGAAGGTATGTGTCTGGTGCAAACATGATAAACATCAGATGCGTGTCATGCCACAACATGAATACATGCCGCAGTCAAAGCGCCAATACATTTCGAGTTGACATGGAGTGCGTGCTCGCCGGTGTTCATTTCGTCGCGTCACGCTGACGTTGCCACGCCAGGCGCCGGTCCTGCCATATACTTGTAGGCATGTGAGGCGCTGCGTTGCTTTGCCGCAAGTGCGTTTCAGCGCGTCCAGCGTCCCTCCATCACGAAAAGAGGGAGGCGCAGTGTTGTCTAGGTACACATCGGCGCGAAATACAGCATGTCGCATTTCACGCTGGTTGCCGTCGGGCCGCGCCGACAGACGTTCGTCGCGCCAGTCGCTGCTGGCGTCAGACTAGACAGTGCTCGCGTTTTCCTAGCGTAGCGTCGCTGTGCCCAGCGTGCGCGAGTGTCAACGCTACATTGGAGTATATTGGGCCCTACATGATGCGCTCCCGGCCGTTTTGCTAGCTCCACATATACCAAATTTGATGTTACGTGACGTCAATGGATCACGAGATATATGACTGGTGCAAACATGATAATCCTAACACGCGTGTCATGTAAGAACATGACAGCATACCACGCTCATAGCGTGCTCGCGGTTTTTCGCCTAGCTCCACGTATACTAAATTTGGTTGTCACGTGAGGTGTATATATGAAGAAGGTAAACGTCACATAAAAACATAATAATCATGACCCGAAAGTCATGTACGGCATCATTTTTCACTTCCTCGTCACGTTGTGCTGATTTTAAAGGGACATATCAACCTTTCTCAATCGTGCTTCGCATATCATCGATTCCCACTCTACGTGGGATCTGCCAATTTTTTCATCATTTTTGCCACAATTTTTTTTAGTTTACCCCCTTTGAATTGTCATAACACAATGAATTGTCATAACACGTGCGTCTGCCACCATTTATAGGCCTGTCGTACTCAGGGGTAATTTGTCTGCTTCCGCCCCACCGCGGTGGTCTAGTGGCTAAGGTACCCGGCTGCTGACCCGTAGGGCATGGGTTCAAATGCCGGCTGCGGCGGCTGCGTTCCGATGGCGGCGGAAATGTTGTAGGCCCGTGTGCTCGGATTTAGGTGCACGTTAAAGAACACCAGGTGGTCGAAATTTCTGGAGCCCTCCACTACGGCGTCTCTCATACTAATATGGTGGTTTTGGGACGTTAAACCCCACATATCAATCAATTTGTCTGCTTACGGGTCTTCTTGTTTTGTTTGTTACCTTGCAGGGGCCAGAGCGACAAAGAAACTTACAACTCATCGTTACGTACAACAGAGTCAACGTCAGACATACCCGCGATTTAGTGAGAAGACGTCCAAAACTCTACATCGGTGATTCAGACAACGCGCCCTGAATGCATATCTATCTACAACTGTCTTATATCGTCGTAGTGATCACGAAGAGAGTGACGTCTACCGTGTCTCCATTTTTTACTATTTTCTCAACGGCCCCATCAAAGTAGAAGAGGGATAGCTTAAGAAAACAAGCTGGCACGGAAACAAACAGAACATTCAAGGCTTTTGTTTTTCTTCAAAGATTTTACGCTTTATATTTCTGCAGCTATTTGCTTACATCAGTTTTTTTATGGGGAAAATGCAGAATATTTTGGCTGAAATTTCAGTAGCACGTATGAGTAGTTGCGCTGCACAATATTTAGAGGTGCTTTAGAGATAGCTGGTGTTTATTCGGAAAAAGAAACAAACAATGTAAACATCTGTGCACGTGATATTCCGACGCACTTGTACACGACGAGCACTTTATTGCTGCTTAGGTCAACAGTTTTAGCAGTTTTCCTTTGCACTATGGCCACGTGTAAATCTGTACTTGAAGTTCAGGGCGTAAAGCTGGGACTTCGCAAACGCAACACCGCAATGGGCATCGGTGTTACTGCGGCTAGAAAGAGGGCCTTAGGTTGTACGTCTAACAGGTGCCAGCGCAGACGAACTGTTATAACAGCGTTCACGCGTATGCCGGCGGGTTTCATAGCAGCCGTTATTGAGGCCGCCGGGGTATCTAATTCACCGATCTGCATAACTACGTATTGCGTCGTACCGCAAACGAAAATAGCTTGCGCTGCAGCAAACTTTTGATGACTACCAGGGCGAATGCTTCCTCCTCATAGACTTGTGCAGGGTTTCTTTTCAGAGGGGAGGAGACTTGAAATGTTTATCGTACCGCCCCCCCCCTCGCTAGTACGTGAATATGTGTGGCTGCTTTTGCGACCTCTCCCTCTTAGGTGACTACGGGGGGGAGGGGAGGGGCTACAAACACCCCCTCACCTTTTTGGCATGCGTATGACCATTTTGGAGACAGTGAGCTCCCAAGAAGACTTCAGCAACGTGCGAACGTGCAGAGCAGGGAAGCCAGGAAGTACCTCTATATACTTTAGTTTTCTCTATGAGTCTCCATGTCGTTTATTTCAGTGCCACTCATCTTCAAGCATCTAGGATCAGGAGCACGTCCCGCATTGCGCGTGTGGTTGCATAAATTTGTTTAAAAAATATTCAGGTTCATCCCCACCGCTCGCCTTTACTCAAAAAAACGCATAAACACAAATGTTCAAAAGTGCTGACGCACACCGTAATTGTCCTGTCACGTACTTGCTACTTCAAATGATAAGGAGTCATCAAACTAGGAATATCGCTCAGGGCACTGCTAAACAAGAGGGTTTATTTGAGGCAAGAGTATTACTTGTCAAAAAGTTGCCTGGAGCAATCTTTTCTATTCACTAATTTCTCAATAAACCAAAGCGTCATCTCTGAGTTCCTTTTAACAGTATTTAGCTGGTCTACTACAGCCCCTGTCACCTCTAAGGGCACCTTTCCAACAAAGTAGGTATTGAAATGTTGGGTGCTGTTCAAAATCAGCTAAGACAAAATCACTGGGTAACTGTATACTTTGATTACCTCCCACACTGCTGCGAGACGGCATCCAGCACGTTCACTCATCTTCGTTGTCCTTCCAGGTATGCGCAACTATGTTATGTAGTTACAATAGTTTTGCCATTTGATGAATATAATTGACATTCTTTTAAGGGCGAAACTCCTTACCGGCGTGGCTTGTGCGTCTCTCGTAGTACGTAACCACCAGTGGCACATTCCCGAAATAGGTATAACATTTGACCTTTAAGGTGGTGCCGGTGAGAGATTCCTTCAGTGCGTTGTTTAAAAATAAAAAATTGTGCTCAATGTACATGCCAATGGCTGCTAATAGAAAATGAGAAACAGGAGCATTCGGCTTTTAGCCAACGCGCACGCTGCGATCCCTTTAACAGCCATTGGCATGTACATTGAGCACTATCGGACGAGAAAGGGTTGCTACAATTGTACTCGCTGGGTGTAACCTCCTTGTTTTAGAAAGGTTTAGCGAGTGTTTAGCCGCAGGGCCATGAATACAATGAACTAGTATATGCCATGAATGAATTCGAGGTGGTTTAAAGGGGGGAAGCAGATACGAAGCGCCAGCCGTAAGAAATTAAAAGCTGAATCCTCCTGTCTCTCATTTCCCATTAGCAGTCATTGGCATGTACATTGATCACTATCTGACTGAAATGTTTGCAACGTCATACTCGCTGGGCGTAACCTCGTTGGTTTTCGAAAGTTTTAGCGAACGTTCGGCCGTAGTGCCATGAATACAGGGAACTAGTATATGCCATGAATTCGAGGTGGTTAAGGTGGGAAGTGGACCCGAAGCGCAAGCCGTAAGAAAGTGTGCGTGTGCCACCTCTCGTTAGTCCTTGGAATGTCCGCTGGATGGCGGTGCTTCTATATGGGGAATATATAATGAAAAGATACGAGATGGTGGGTACTGGGAGTGTTGAATAGATGGACGAACGGACACATAGACAGATGCATGAATGGACGCATGAACGGACGCAGGGGCGGATGCATGACGAACGCAGGGACGGGGCGCATCGAACAGACGCATGGACGGTCACACATACGGACGCATGGACCGACGAATGCTTCGCCCCACTCCCATTATTCACTCCGTCGATATGCTGCCATTTTTTTC
>WOVY01007754.1:0-25804 GCA_013436015.1 Rhipicephalus annulatus | reverse complement strand
GACGTGTCGTTCGTGTGTGCAGCTAACATGGCATGCCTTACTCTGAACACAAAGTGTGTCGCGTCCCCATGTTGGGCTCGTTGTTGGGCGGCAGCATGGCTGCAGAAAAAACTCCTATTGTATGGCTTCTACCTCCTTTTCCCTACTTAACAATAGTCCTCACTCAAAGAGGGGATGCACCGAATCGACTGAAAGTATTTTTTTCATGAAGCCGGAAGAGACATTTCCCAACGACTCTATGTGATTCACTGTGAAACATTCAAAAAGAATGCTAGGTAAATCCCACCCTTGTAGTAGATAAACGGTCTTCCGCGAAAACACTAGGGCTGGGGTTGTTAAAAGACAAGGCAGAATAGCTCGCGGCAGATATTCCTCCTTCGAAGTCCGGCCAACCAAAGCACAATCTGCAACACTTTTCCTAAACTTATTCGCTCGGAATGCCCCTTTGTCAGTCACTCCACACTACTTTCTTATCAGATCGACGAGGGAGTGGTATCTGACGAAGACTGTTGGAGAGTGAAATGCTCGAGGGCTGGAGTGAACAGCATGTCGTGAATGTACAACGAATCAAAACCAGGCGCGATAATAAAAAAATCCACAAAACACCCCTATTCCTTTCACTTGGTAACAGCACACTTCCAGAATATGTAGAAACGTGTTATTTAAGTCGAATGTCCGACTGTATTTTCCAAACCGCTGGTGTTCGGTCACGGCTCTCAGAGCTGTCGTGGCCGCAAAACCTGTGCTAAGTACAGTTCGCATGACCACTTTGACAGAGCCGCAATGAAACCCCCCGTGCGCAAACTGCGAGGGTGCACACCCAGCCTACTCTTACACATGTCGAGCATGGAAGAAAGCAAAAGAAATAGTAACACTCAAAGTAACCCAAAGACTTTTTTTAAGAAGACAAGGAGCGTTTCACTTTTGTTCAGGTCCTTCATTTGCGGACGTGGCAACGCATGGGGGCAGTGCCACAACGGTTCGCGGTATTCTATCGTACCACACACAGTGGACGGGTGGCAGTTTCATCCGCCCATCAGCGGAAGCAATAGCCAGTGCAGCTCCACCACCAAAGAGTTAGGAGCCATTGAGACCGGTTGCCCCAGGGTCTTCTGTTGCAACAGAAAGCCCGAAAAGACAGACAACCGATCGCGAGACCCGCGAGCAGACATCCCAGCGCCTCTACTGAAGCAATGGACGTAGCGGCTAGTCTAACGGCGTCCCAGACACCGAAGGGTAGGCGCAGCTCACTCAAGCCTGCCAGAAAAGTGAAAACTCCTGTAACAGGGTCTAACAAGGACTCCCCTGACTTGTTCTTCCATCACACAGAGCACTACTTTACAACCATCATGGAGACACACATTTTCTAATAAAACATCAGAGGACTGCTCATAAATATTGATGATATCCTGGAACTATTACACGAACATTCACTAACAGTGCTGTGTGTAATAAAAGCACATTTAGGATCCCAAAACATGAACTTTCTACACATATTTGCTATACTTCTAAAGGACAGAGATGATGCTGTAGCATCATCTGGTGGTGTTGCCATTATTGTTAATTGAGGAGTAGCATGTACTCATGTACTGCTACTAACATCCCTGGAGGCAGTGGCTCCTCGAGCAGTTCTAAGCTAGTCACCATTTGCTCTTTATACATACCACTGCAAACACCGCCTGAAAAAATATGAATTCCTGTCTTTATTAGATGAGCTACCAAAAATATTCTGGTTCCAGGGGACCTGAATGCGCAAAAGCAGTTTATGGGTTGACTGCTGATGTGATGAACGAGGTCGTCTTATTGAAAGGTTCATCTTTTCATCAGGTGCTTGTCTGTTGAATAGGGAGGAGGCAACATACTTTAACCTTGCCAACAAAACTTACTCGTTTATTGACCTTAGTATTTCATCTCCTTCACTTTTACCATTATTGTAATGAAAAATTATAAATTTACCCTACAGAAGGGACCATTTTCTTGTCGTCTTGAGTTAACCAACATCATGCAAATGTCCTTCACAAGTTCTAAAGTGGCCGACATACAAAACTGAATGGGAACAGTTTTACAATTATACTTATTTAAATCGGACAGACATATATACAATAAGCATCGATGAATCTGTGCAGTACTTCACAGCTTTCCTTGTTGACGTAGCAGCCAATTGCATTCCGCAAACGTCTCTACTGCCCGGCAAGTGACACGTCCCATGGTAGAACACTGAGTGTTGTAATGCGTGAAAGAAGCAGAACAAGGCATGGAGGATGCCTCGGAGCTCACTAACAGCAGAAAATCTTGACAGATTTAGGAAAATATAATCTCAAGGCCGGAGAACGCGTCGGCAGGTCAGAAGAGAAAGCTGGTACAAGTTCTTAACTGGGATCAATATATATATATATATATATATATATATATATATATATATATAATAAAACAAATCAATATATTAAAATGGCAAATGCAGATTTCATTCTTGTATCTCCGTCATGCTCACCTACCCTAATAAAGCTCCCCGAAAGGTGATGTGTCGCACCTGCTGTTTGCGTCGTGAGCACCATTGGAAGAGGACTTCGTGAAGTCACCTCAACGTGGTGGCTCTGTTGTAGCTGTCATATCAAAAAATAAAAATTATATTCAAGCCTAACTTGTCACATCCACTCGTAATGCGTATTCTACTAGATGTTTGTTTACCTTGGTAAGGATGTTTGCAGCATGTAAGTTGCACAGAGCTAATTAGCTGAATTCGTCATTCAATAGAGGCGTGTCGATATTTACCATCCGTGTGGCACTTTATATCACTTGGAAGCACAGCCACTATGTTGCTGTTTTTCTGACTTCCCTTCGCCTTGGAGTCACTAATGGTTTATTATTTCGTATAAAATACTGGTAGGTACCTTTGCCAAATAAAGAGAATAATTTGTGTTGGAGATATGTACGCACGTGTTGTAAATTAGCATACTATTATAAAGAATTCTTTAGCAGAATATGCATGACGGTTACGTTTCAACCTTGGACTGAATATAGTTTAGGAGAGTACTTCAAGATACAAAAGTATTTCAAGACATTACTTTTTAACCTGAATTACCTACTGAAGTTACCTACTGAAGTTGTCCTCTGCTCAGGCCAGGCACATCAGCGACGTTTGTAAGCACTCCTAGCCAAGGTAATGAGCAAAAACGCATGTCAGTGGAATTGTATATCGCCTTTATTTTTCGGTATATCATTACTTTCAAATCAAACATTCCAGAAGATGGGCAGACATATTAAGAGAGTGTGTCACTGATCTACATTTATGTCGTATATTCTCTCGAAAGAGAAAATACCTCGAGTTTCTGTAGAGTATTACACCTCTCTGTTTCTTCGATAGGTTTCCGAATGAAATGAGATCACTCTTCTAGGAGTACACCATCTGCCACTTCATAGATGACTACAGATACCACTTTAGCCCTTGGTGATTTATTTTCATTATTTGTGGGTTGATGACTGTGACACGATGCGAAGCTTAAAGACAGCTGGGCACAGAGTATAGGAAGTCACATCGTTTTATGAACACTCAACTGAACGCTGAGTCACCTCTAACAAAGAACTCTTACAAGAGCTGTTGTTGAATGACCTTGTCTTGTAGTAAAAATCGAGATATTTTTTTCCATACATCGTTAGCTAATAAAACACATGTCAGACCCCGGCCTGCTCTGTGCTCAAAAATCTCAGCTAGCTCTAGCTGGCTACTTCTGCAAACAAAGAAAACATGCATTTAAGTACATCACAAGAAAAAATTTCCATTCATTATTGTTTATAAACAATAGGAAAAACTGCCAATTCTAATATTAAGTTAAGGTATTAAATTGACCCAACTTAGGATGTCGGAGTTACAAAATTTTCTTTCAGCAAAAAAACGGGCTACTCTAGTAAACAGTATTGTATTAAAGCCATGTCTTCTAACATTCCAGTATATTAGGCGTACTGCGGGCTGGTATTTTTCCGTCGCCGATATTGTAGATTATGACCGCATTCGATAGCTGATTTTTGGCACGGATAAGTGAAAGGCACACCCCACGGGGGCGCGTGTGCAAGTAGGCGTTTGGTTGTAGCCACAACACGAACCCGAGCTAACGGAGGGGTTTTGACTCCCTCCCATGCCTAGCCTTGCGGGGCTTTGCCGTGTCTGGGGAAAAGGGGATCCTGGAGGTTGAGCCGACACCAGGTGATTGGACCTTTAAGACCCCCGAAAGAGGCAACACACCTTTTTGGCTTTGGCTTCACGTAGAAGCACTCCTGGGCTGACCCACCTAGTGGAAATCGGCCGTCACTTTTTCCTATCTCTCTCTTCCTCTATATATCTCAGTGTTTTCTCCTCTTTAAATCTCTCCTGTCTGCTTCTTTCTTCTATTTACTTCTTCGTTTCCTGGTGGCAACGGTTAACCTTGTGTGTGTGTCCTCTCTTGGGTACATTTACATGGCTATAGTAGCTGTGTGCAGCTAACATGGCATGCCTTACTCTGAACACAAAAGTTGTCGCGTCCCCATGTTGGGCTCGTTGTTGGGCGGCAGGCATGGCTGCAGAAAAAACTCCTATTGTATGGCTTCTACCTCCTTTTCCCTACTTAACAATAGTCCTCACTCAAAGAGGGGATGCACCGAATCGACTGAAAGTATTTTTTTTCATGAAGCCGGAAGAGACTTTCCCACGACTCTATGTGATTCACTGTGAAACATTCAAAAAGAATGCTAGGTAAATCCCGCCCTTTGTAGTAGATAAAAGTCTTACCGAAACACTAGGCTGGGGTTAAAAGACAAGAAGAATAGCTAGCGGAGATATTCTCCTCGAAGTCCGCAACAAAGCACAATCTGCAAAACTTTCTAAACTTTATTCGATCGGAAATGCACCTGTTTCAGTCACTCCACACTACTTTCTTATCAGATCGCGAGGAGTGGTATCTGACGAAGACTTGTTGGAGAGTGAAATGCTCGAGGGCTGGAGTGAACAGCATGTCGTGAATGTACAACGAATCAAAACCAGGCGCGATAATAAAAAAATCCACAAAACACCTATTCCTTTCACTTGGTACCAGCACACTTCCAGAATATGTAGAAACGTGTTATTTAAAGTCGAATGTCCGACTGTATTTTCCAAACCGCTGGTGTTCGGTCACGGCTCTCAGAGCTGTCGTGGCCGCAAAACCTGTGCTAAGTACAGTTCGCATGACCACTTTGCACAGAGCCGCAATGAAACCCCCCGTGCGCAAACTGCGAGGGTGCACACCCAGCCTACTCTTACACATGTCGAGCATGGAAGAAAGCAAAAGAAATAGTAACACTCAAAGTAACCCAAAAGACTTTTTTTAAGAAGACAAGGAGCGTTTCACTTTTGTTCAGGGTCCTTCATTTGCGGACGTGGCACGCATGGGGGCAGTGCCACAACGGTTCGCGGTATTCTATCGTACCACACACAGTGGACGGGTGGCAGTTTCATCCGCCCCATCAGCGGAAGCAATAGCCAGTGCAGCTCCACCACCAAAGAGTTAGGAGCCATTGAGACCGGTTGCCCCAGGGTCTTCTGTTGCAACAGAAAGCCCGAAAAGACAGACAACCGATCGCGAGACCCGCGAGCAGACATCCAGCGCCTCTACTGAAGCAATGGACGTAGCGGCTAGTCTAACGGCGTCCCAGACACCGAAGGGTAGGCGCAGCTCACTCAAGCCTGCCAGAAAAGTGAAAACTACTGTAACAGGGTCTAACAAGGACTCCCTGACTTAAGTTCTTCCATCACACAGAGCACTACTTTACAACCATCATGGAGACACACATTCTCTTATAAAACATCAGAGGACTGCTCATAAATATTGATGATATCCTGAAACTATTACACGAACATTCACTAACAGTGCTGTGTGTAATAAAAGCACATTTAGGATCCCAAAACATGAACTTTCTACACCAATTTGCTATACTTCTAAAGGACAGAGATGATGCTGTAGCATCATCTGGTGGTGTTGCCATTATTGTTAATTGAGGAGTAGCATGTACTCATGTACTGCTACTTACATCCCTAGAGGCAGTGGCTCTTCAAGCAGTTCTAAGCTCGTCACCATTTGCTCTTTATACATACCACTGCAACACCGCCTGAAAAAATGTGAATTCCTGTCTTTGTTAGATGAGCTACCAAAAACTCATCTGGTTCCAGGGGACCTGAATGCGCAAAGCAGTTTATGAGTGGACTGCTGATTTGATGAACGAGGTCGTCTTATTGAAAGGTTAATCTTTTCATCAGGTGCTTGTCTGTTGAATAGGGAAGAGGCAACATATTTTAACCTTGCCAACAAAACTTACTCGTTTATTGACCTTAGTATTGCATCTCCTTCACTTTTGCCAATATTTTAATGGAAAATTATAAATTTATCCTACAGAAGGGACCATTTTCTTGTCGTCTTGAGTTCACCAACATCATGCAAATGTCCTTCACAAGTTCTAAAGTGGCCGACATACAAAACTGAATGGGAACATTTTTACAATTACACTTATTTAAGTTGGACAGACATAAGTACAATAAGCATAGATGAATCTGTGCAGTACTTCACAGCTTTCCTTGTTGAAGTAGCAGCCAATTGCATTCCGCAAACGTCTCTACTGCCCGGCAAGCGACACGTCCCATGGTAGAACAGTGAGTGTCGTAATGCGTGAAAGAAGCAGAACAAGGCATGGAGGATGCCTCGGAGCTCACTAACAGCAGAAAATCTTGACAGCTTTAGGAAAATATAATCTCAAGGCAGGAGAACGCGTCGGCAGGTCAGAAGAGAAAGCTGGTACAAGTTCTTAGCTGGGATCAATATATATATAATATATATATATATATATATATATATATATATATATATATATATATATATATATATATACATAAATTGTTAAGCGGTTTATTGGCGGACACTCAGCGATGATTCACGACAGCAACAGTCAATGCGGGAATCGACTCTCTGCACGAGCTGCTCTTCTTCTTAAGAAAAGGGCGACCCTCTAGAAGGCGCTGAAGAGGACGACCGACTGTTCAAAGGCTTTACCACAACTACCCCGGGTACGAAAAGGGAGCCGCCTGGCGACCTAACAGCTGGTTGCAATGAGCGGGTTATGGTAGGCCTTGAGGCGCTCCACGTTAACAATGTCGCGTCCTCGACGACGCATGTTCGAAGATTGTTCTATGGGTTCAATCAAGTAGTTCACTGGGAAAGTGCATTTGACGACACGGTAGGGGCCTTCGTATTTGGGCAATAGTTTTGAAGAGGGGCCAGTTGCAGTAGTAGGGATCGAGAGCCAGACGAGCGCTCCAGGGAGGAATGTGGGCGCAGTAGTACTTGCGTCAGCGCGAATGCTTTTTTGCCGCTCTTGATCATGCGCAGTAAAGGTCTTTGCAAGCTCTCGATACTCATCGGCAAGCTTGGCTGTAGCAAAAATAGGTGCCCACTCAGACGGAACTGGCCTGTATGGAAGTGTCGTGTCGATGGTGTGTGACGGGTGCCTTCCATATAATAAAAGAAAGGTGAAAAGCCAGTAGTGCTCTGAGGGGCGGTATTATATGCGTAGGTGACGAAGGGTAGAATGGAATCCCAATTTGTGTGATCGGTGCCGACGTACTTGGAGAGCATGTCGCCCAGCGTACGGTTGAAGCGTTCAGTGAGGCCATTCGTCTGCGGGTGGTAAGCAGCAGTTTTGCGGTAAACAACGTTGCACTCTTTGAGAATGCCTTCAACGACTTCAGACAGGAAGGCACAGCCTCGGTCACTGAGCAGTTACTGGGGTGGGCCGTGTCGCAGAATGAATCGTTGGAGCAGAAAGGAGGCCACATCGCTCGCTGTAGCCGCGGGAAGAGCGGCCGTTTCGGCGTATCGCGTGAGGTGGTCCACAGCAACAAAGGCCCAGCGGTTACCAGCCGACGTTAGTGGAAGTGGCCCATACAAATCGATTCCAACGCGCCCAAACAGCCTGGCAGGGCAAGGTAGAGGTTGCAGACCTACCGGCGACAGGTGCGTTGAAGTTTTGCGGCGCTGACATTCTATGCAGGAGCGAACGAATGTCTGCACGTAGCGGTACATGCCGCGCCAAAAGTACCGTTGGCGAATGCGGTGGAAAGTCTTCGATACCCCGGAGTGCGCACACTGCGGATCAGAATGAAAGAATTAGCATATGTCAGAGCGCAGACTGCGAAGTATGACTAGTAGCCACTGGCGGCCGTCACCGTTGTAATTGCGTCGATAGAGGAGGTTGTCGCGAACGGCGAAATGGTGGGCTTGACGACGCAACGCGCGAGTGGATGGAGTGGATGGATCAGTCAGCAAGTCTATCAGTGAGGCAATCCGTTGATCCTTGCGCTGTTCAGTAGCAATGGCATGAATGCTAATCGAAGAAATGGCAAGGTGAAACACTGAGTTGTTGGCATTGTCGTCAGGCAAGGCAGAGCGCGACAGGGCGTCGGCGTCGGCATGTTGCCTTCCATTGCGATACAGCACGTGGATGTCATAGTCTTGCAGGCGAAGTGCCCACCGGGCGAGACGGCCTGAGGGATCTTTCAATGACGACAACCAGCATAGTGCGTGGGTGGTCGGTGACGACATCAAATGGGCGGCCATACAAATAAGGTCAGAACTTTGCAAGGGCCCAGACGATTGCCAAACATTTTTTCCCGGTGACTGTGTAATTAGTCTCGGCTTTAGTAAGCGTAGCCACGACATATTCCGGGAACCCTGGTTTGCGCTGCGCAAGGACAGCGCCGAGGCCGACACCACTGGCATCCTTGTGTACCTCTGTAGGGGCCGTTGGGTCGTAGTGGCGGAATATGGGAGGCGACGTCAACAAACGACGAAGTGTTCTGAAAGCGTCGTCGCACTGTGATGACCACGAATGGAGAGGCCCGTCACTTCCGAGAAGCTTCGTCAGCGGCGATATGATAGTCGCGAAGTTTCGAATGAAGCACCGAAAGTAGGAACACAGTTCTACGAAACTGCGCTGTTCCTTCACGGATGTCGGCTTGGGGAGCTCGGTCACGGCCCGAAGCTTGGCTGGATCAGGGAGAATTTCGTCCTTGGACACGACGTAGCCGAGTATTGTCAGCTGCCGAGCTGCAAATTGGCACTTCTTTAGGTTCAGTTGCAGACTGGCATTGCTCAGACGCGTAAAACATGCCGAAGGCGTTGAAGGTGCGTCGAGAAGTCAGGAGCGAAAACGACGACGTCATCGAGGTAGCACAGGCACGTGTGCCATTTCAGGTCACGCAGAACTGTATCCATCATGCGCTCAAAGGTGCCAGGCGCATTGCACAGCCCAAGCGGCATAACGTTGAACTCGTACAAGCCGTCGGGGGTGACAAAAGCAGTCTTTGGTCGAGCGTCCTCAGCCATAGGTACTTGCCAGTACCCTGAGCGCAAATCGAGGGATGAAAAAAATTATGCTCCTTGCAGGCTGTCAATCGCGTCATCTACCCGCGGTAGTGGATACAACGTCCTTACTGTGATCTTGTTGAGGCGTCAGTAGTCCACACAGAACCACACAGAACCGTCCTTTTTTGTGACGAGAACGACAGGAGATGCCCAGGGCTGCTAGAGGGGCGAATAACATCGCGGCGAAGCATGTCGTCGACTTGCTCGTTGATTACACGGCGTTCTGTGGGAGATACGCGATATGGACGTTGCCGCAGTGGTGAGTGGTGACTGTGCGCCTGTGTCTATGCGATGCGTAACGGTGGATGTGCGGCTGAGAGAAGGTTGAGCGACATCGAAAGAAGAGCGGAATTCTTCCAACAGGCCCAAAAGCTGGGAACGCTGGCCCTGCGTAAGGTCGTCGGGTATGCAGGGACCGAATATATCATCGGATGATAAAGCAGATGTCGAAACAGCACCAAGCGTACAGGAACTTGGGCAGTGCATGTCATCGGGTTGATCCATAACTTGCGCGTCTTCGATGGGTTCCACGCTACCGATACATTCTCCTTGCACCAACGTTACGCTGTACGGAGATGAGTTCACAACAAAAATAGTGGTGCTGCCGTGAGTGAGTTGCACGCTCGCGGAAGAAACCAGCAAGCTTTTTCTTATGAAAACACGATGAGATGGCGAGAGGAGTGCAGCGGTGTCAGAAAGGCTTGCGCAGTAGAGCGACACCACAACGGACGAGTTTGCAGGCACTTGAGTGTCGTCTCTGACGAGTAACTTGCTTGCAGTGGATGGACTGTCGGCCGGCGTCAAAGAGGGAATGGCGCGAGTTCTATTTCTGCTGGTGCGCAATGAATGAAGGCGTCATGGCGGGAGAGAAAATCCCATCCGAGGATGACGTCGTGAGAGCATGAAGAAATTATGATGAATTCGACCGCATACATCACGTCCTGAATCATAAGGCGGGCTGTGCACATGACTGTAGGGTGAATGCTTTGGGCACTGGCTGTACGGAGGGAGAGCCCGCAAAGTGGCGCGGTCACTTTGCGCTGTAATCGGCTAAGTTTTTCGTCCATCACGGATACGGCGGCTCCAGTATCTACAAGGGCAGATGCACGAACGCCATCCACAAGCGCGTCTATCACGTTCGACGGGCTTTCCTGAGGGCTTCCGCAGTTGGACAGCGTCGCAGCCCTTGCCTCGTGGACGGCGACGACTAGTTTTCCTGGTCGCCCTCGAGAGGACGTGGCCGCATCAGCGACAATGAGCGACGTCGTGGAGATGGTGAACGGCGGGTAGACGGAACGGGGCGGGACGATGGTGACATTGGCGGCGGTTGGTCGTAAGAGCGGCTTGACTGGCTGGGAAAGTTGGAGGCGACCTGCGGTTGCTGCACACGATTGAAATATCGTGCTACACGACCGACGCAACCGGAAGCAAAGCAGATGGGGCGATCGTCAGCAGTGCGCCATTGGTTTACTGGTCGCATCCATGTCGCAGAACGCGATTGATGAGCCGGCTGCTGATATGAGTGCATGGTAGGCGGCACTCGGGGCACGTTGGTGACGCCGGCGTATGTAGGCGAGACAGGTTCTCCAGAGGCCTGGGGCCTCGCGACGGTTTCGGTGTAATTTAGGGGAACAGTGACAGAAATCGGTGGGGGCGGCCTGGCAACAACTTGGGCTAGCTGAGTGGCACAGATGCAGGAGGTGGCTGGTGGTATTCAGGGACGACCTCCGCGATTTCCTGCTGAATGGCTCGGTGGAGCGGAGGTAGAAGTGTACTTGATGGCTGTTAAGCTTGTTGTGGGGAAGCAAAAGCCAGTAGAGAGACCTGGCGGGCAACTTCCTCACGCACGAACGACTTGATTTCGGCGAGCAAGGTTGCGTGATCAGGAACTGCTGACAAGGCCGAGAGATCAGCATCACGTGGTGGCGGGCGACGGGTCATCAAGCGCTGCTGCCGAAGCTCGTCGTAACTTTGGCATAACATGATGACTTCTGCCACAGTGCGGGGGTTCTTTGCCAGGAGCATGGTGAAGGCATCGTCGGCGATGCCTTTTAAGACATGCGTGATTTTGTCTGCCTCTCACATGTTCAGGTCGACTTTCTTGCACAAGTCAAGGATGTCCTCGATATAACTTGTGAAGGACTCACCAGTCTGCTGGGCTCGTTCACGTAAACGCTGTTCAGCTTGCAGCTTACGAACGACCGGGCGGCCGAACACGTCGACGACAGCGGTTTTGAAAGCGGACCATGTCTGGAAATCAGATGCGTGGTTGTTGTACCACATGCCGGCCACACCCGCGAGATAGAAAAACAGGTTGCCGAGTTTACCTGCCTCGTCCCAATGGTTGGGGATGCTCACGCGTTCGTACATGGCCAGCCAGTCCTCGACGTCGGTGCCATCTGCACCGGTGAAGACAGGAGAGTCGCGGATGCGGGGGACACCAGGACATGGTGTCGGCGTAGGAGGAAGCGTTTGCTGGGCGGCGTCTTGGTGCATGGTTGGAGGCACGGTACGGGATCGAAACTCCAAGGGCATCGAATGCTGACCGAAGGTGTTCGAAGAGCACACCAATCTCAGCAATGTCCAACAAATTGTTGAGCGGTTTATTGGCGGACACTCAGCCATGATTCACGACAGCGACAGTCAATGCGGGGATCGACTCTTTGCACGAGCTGCTCTTCTTATTTAGAAAAGGGCGACCCACTAGAAGGCGCTGAAGAGGACGACCGACTGTTCAAAGGCTTTACCACAATATATATATATATATATATATATATATAGGAGCCTAAAGTCTGGAACCTGGTTCGTAGGGTAGCAGGAAGACAACTCCCACTTGTACACACAGGGTGACAGCCTGGAAGATCTGGCCAACTTCTTCGGTGTCCACTATGAGCAGGTGTCTAGCTCATCACACTATATTGAAGCTTTCCAAAGATATAAAACACAGATAGAAAAACAGAAGCTCGAGCACAATTCTACAAAATACGACGCATGCAATCAACGTTTCTACTTAGCTCAGCCAGAAACATCTATATACTCTTGAAGTATTTCTGCCCCAGGCTGTGACCCTGTTGTGTGTGAAATGATGAAAAACATGCAGCTCAAATGGCGAAAAAATTATAATTTTACTATACAATGCTATCTGCTTTCTGGCACCATCCCTAGTTCCTATAAAGAGGCTATAGATATTCCCAGTTTAAGAAAGGGCAAGGACCCTTTCTTAGTTTCAAGGTTTCGACCCATTGCACTGACAAGCTGCCAATGTAAACTTTTTGAAACGATAATAAACTGCCGGCTTTTTCATTTCCTTGAAACATACAATCTGCTTGACCAATAGCAGTGTGGGTTTCGAGAGGGTAAATCCACCACCGACCATCTGGTGCGTATCAAGGCAAAAATCTCAGATGCTTTTGTTCACAAACAAGACTTCCTGTCTGTGTTCCTCAATATCGAGCCCTACGATACAACATGGCGTTTTGGCGTATTAAGATTGTTGTCTCACCTGGATGCGTGCGGTAGATTGTTTTCCATATACGAGAGTTACTTCTCCAGTCTTAAATTTCATGTCCGTGTGGTTGGTGTTCTCTCCCAAACATTTGTCCAAGAAACGGGATTATTGCAAGTATGTGTACTTAGTTGTATACTTTTTATTATCAAAATGAATTTCTTGCACCTTTCCATCCCCCGCAATATGTTCTATTGTACATAAGTCAACAACGTTTAGCTTGGCTTCAGGTCATGAAACCTGGCAATATGTGAGCGGCAGGTTCGGCTATGTTTAAGCAAGGTCTCCAAATGGACAGAGAAAAAGTGATTCCGACTGAACCCACAAAAAAGCAGGTGTGTCTTGTTCTCCCGAAAGAGAGGGAAGCACTTGACATTCAACTGAAAGAGCAACGTCTGTCTGTCAAAACCGAGCTTAAATTCTTAGGCCTAATCTTGTACAACAAGTTGACCTTCATACCACACATTAGGTAGATATCTAAAAAGCAAGTGCATCATAGCCACGGATGTTCTAGTAGTGTTATCACGCTCTACATAGGGTAGTGACAAGAATTTTCTCAAGAACTTAAATAGGATTCTCGTACGCACTCGTTGGAATATGAAGCAATAACCTATCAGTCAGTGACACATCATCATCATCATCATCACCAGCCTGACTACGTCCACTGCAGGACAAAGGCCTCTCCCATGTTCCGCCAGTTAACCCGGTCCTGTGCTTGCTGCTGCCAATTTATACCCGCAAACTTCTTAATCTCATCTGCCCACCTAACCTTCTGTCTCCCCCTAACCCGCTTCCCTTCTCTGAGAATCCAGTCAGTTACCCTTAATGACCAGCGGTTATCCTGTCTACGTGCTACATGCCCTGCCCATGTCCATTTCTTCTTCTTGATTTCAGCTATGATATCCTTAACCCCCGTTCGTTCCCTAATCCACTCTGCTCTCTTCTTGTCTCTTAAGCTTACACCTACCATTTTTCTTTCCATTGCTCGCTGCGTCGTCCTCAATTTAAGCTGAACCCTCTTTGTAAGTCTCCAGGTTTCTGCTCCGTAGCTAAGTACCGGCAAGATACAGCTGTTATATACCTTCCTCTTGAGGGATAGTGGCAATCTACCTGTCATAATTTGAGAGTGCTTGCCGAATGTGCTCCAGCCCATTCTTATTCTTCTTGTTACTTCAATCTCGTGGTTCGGCTCTGCGGTTATTACCTGCCCTAAGTAGACATAGTCTTTTACAACTTCAAGTGCACTATTACCTATCTCGAAGCGCTGCTCCTTGCCGAGGTTGTTGTACATTACTTTTGTTTTCTGCAGATTAATTTTAAGACCCACCTTTCTGCTCTCCTTGTCTAACTCCGTAATCATGAGTTGCAATTCGTCCCCCAAGTTACTCAGCAATGCAATGTCATCGGCGAAGCGCAGATTACTATGGTATTCTCCATTGACTCTTATACCTAACTGTTCCCATTCTAGGCTTCTGAAGACCTCCTGTAAGCACGCGGTAAATAGCATTGGGGAAATCGTGACCCCCTGCCTTACACCCTTCTTGATTGGTATTCTGTTGCTTTCTTTATGAAGCACTATGGTAGCAGTTGATCCCCTGTAGATTTCTTCCAGAATGTTTATATATATTTCATCTACGCCCTGATTCCGCAGTGTTTGCATGACGGCTGATATTTCTACTGAATCAAACGCCTTCTCGTAATCTATGAAGGCTATGTATAGTGGTTGGTTATACTCTGAGCATTTCTGTATTACCTGATTGATAGTATGAATGTGGTCGATTGTTGAGTAGCCTGTTCGAAATCCTGCTTGTTCCTTTGGTTGATTGAATTCTAATGTTTTCTTTACTCTGTTAGCAATTACCTTTGTAAATAGCTTGTATACTACAGAGAGCAAGCTGATCGGCCTGTAATTCTTCAAGTCCTTGTCATCTCCTTTCTTATGTATTAAGATGATGTTAGCGTTCTTCCAAGACTCTGGTACACTTCCCGTCAGGAGACACCTCGTAAACAGGGTGGCTAGTTTTTCTAACACAATCTGTCCTCCATCTTTCAGCAGATCTGATGTTACCTGATCCTCACCAGCAGCTTTGCCCCTTTGCATGCTCTCCAAAGCTTTTCTGACTTCTTCTATTATTACTGGTGGGGTGTAATCTGGGTTACTGCTAGTTCTTATAGTATTAAGGTCGTGGTTGTCTCGGCTACTGTACAGTTCTCTGTAAAACTCCTCCGCTATTTTAACTATCCTATCCATATTGGTAGTTATTTTGCCTTCTTTGTCCCTTAGTGCATACATCCGATTTTCGCCTACTCCAAGTTTCCTCTTCAATGCTTTGACACTTCCTCCGTTTTTCAAAGCGTGTTCAATTCTCTCCATGTTATACCTTCTTGCATCGCATACCTTACGTCTAATAATCAACTTCGAAAGCTCTGCCAGTTCTATTTTGTCTGTTGCACTTGACACTTTCATGATTTGACGCTTCTTAATTAGGTTCTTCGTTTCCTGGGAAAGCTTGCCAGCGTCCTGTCTAACTACCCTGCCTCCAACTTCCACTGCACACTCCGTAATGATACTCGTCAGATTATCATTCATTGTATCTACGCTAAGGTTTGTTTCCTCACTAAGAGCCGAGTAGCTGTTCTGCAATGACACTCTGAATTCCTGTAATTTCCCTCTCAGTGCTAGCTGATTGATTGGCTTCTTGCGTATCAGTTTCTGTCGTTCCTTCTTCAAGTCTAGGCGAATTCGAGACCGTACCATTCTATGGTCACTGCATCGTACCTTGCCAATCACTTCCACATCCTGCACGATTCCAGGGTGTGCACTCATTATAAAGTCTATTTCGTTCTTATTTTCGCCATTAGGGCTCCTCCATGTCCACTTGCGGTTTTCTCGTTTTCGGTAGAAGGTATTCAAAATCCGTAAATTATTGCGTTCTGCGAATTCTACTAGTAGCTCTCCTCTGGCGTTTCTAGTACCGATGCCATGATCTCCTACTGCCTGGTCTCCAGCCTGCTTCTTCCCTACCTTTGCATTAAAGTCACCCATCACTATAGTATACTGTGTTTTTACCTTACTCATTGCCGATTCCACGTCTTCATAGAAGCTTTCAACTGAAGCGTCATCATGGCTGGATGTAGGCGCGTAAGCCTGTACTACCTTCATCTTGTATCTTTTATTCAGTTTAATTACGATACCTACCACCCTTTCATTAATGCTGTAGTATTCCTCTTTGTTGCCAGCTATGTTTCTGTGAATTAGGAACCCCACTCCCAGTTCTCTTCTGTCTGCCAAGCTTCTGTAGCGAAGGACGTGCCCATTCTGTAGCACCGTATAGGCCTCATCTGTCCTCCTAACTTCACTGAGCCCTATTATATCCCATTTAAAACCCTCTAGCTCCTCGAATAGTACAGCTAGACTTCCCTCACTAGATAAGGTTCTAGCGTTAAACGTTGCCAAGTTCAGGTTCCAATGGCGGCCTGTCCGGATCCAGAGATTCTTAGCACCCTCTGCTGCGTTGCAGATCTGACCGCCGCCGTGGTCAGTTGCTTCGCAGCTGCTGGGGACTGAGGGCCGTGAGTTATTTGACGTAAGCATGTGGGAGGTGGTGGCCAGATACTGCACCAGGGTGGCCAATCCTTCTCTGGTGAGGGAGTGCGTTCTCGGCGGTGTTTGCCGGTGAGGCCGCACCCCAGGCCTCTTTATGCAGTTCCATCAACACGCGGATTTTTTTTTTTAATCCGGTTGGGAACTGCGCGGTACCGGGATTTGAACCACGGGCCTCTTGCATGCGAGGCGGATGCACTAACCACTACGCCATCGCCGCATCAGTGTTGTACAATTACTAAGGGTTAATTTTCATTTCTGTAATTACATTAGGCCATTTTTCTGTTTATATGTGATGAAATTCGAACTAGATGCGTTGTTTTTGCACGCCGTGCTCTGTTTTATTGCCTATACCAAGTTGTACAGCGTCGTGGTCCTAGTCAAGTTGATGCTTTCGGAAACCGTGCTGGCGTTTGTAGAAGAAATTTATTGATTCAAGGTGAGTCGCGATGTGAGAAGATATAATGTGTTCTAGTAATTTAGAGGGAATGCTTGTCAAGGAAATAGGGCGGTAGTTTGCTGGATTCGTTCGCTCTCCTGTTTTGAAGACGGCTACTATTCGGCCTATCTTCCAATCGTCTGGAATTTCGCTTGTTTCAAGGGACTGCATGAAGATGAGGCAAAGAATCTGACTAACCACTGTGACGGTGTTAACTAAAAGTTTGGGGGTTATTTGGTCAGAACCTGGTGCTGAAGATATCTTAAGACCGGTGATAAGTTTAGCGATTCCTTCAGGGTTTAATGCTATTTCGGGGGATACAGCGCCGGGGGAACGGGTACAGGTATTCGTGTTGACTGTGTAATGTTAGGGGTAGAAAATACTGATGAAAAGTAATCATTTAAAGCGGAGGCAACGTGTTTTGCGTCTATTGGTTCCCCGTCTGGGTCTAGAAGATCTATATTGGTACTTTGATTTTTGTGAGAGAGCATGCGCCAGAATTTAGTGGGGTTTGAGCGGAGGATAGATAGTAGGTCATATGAAAAATATTTATCTTTGGCTTTTTGTAGTTCCGTAAGATACTTTTTGGCGCACAGGTGATATTTTTTCCCATGTTAAAGGGTTATTGCAATGACTGGCGGTCCTATAAAGACGTTTCTTTTTATTTAAAAGACTTTTCAGTTGTTTGTGGAACCAATGATTTGTGGAATCTGATTTTACGCGAATGGTTGAAATATACTGTTTTTCTAAGTTAAGTATCGTGTTTTTTGAATATCTGCCAGTTGGCGTTTACTGAGCGGGTTTGATATGATCCGCGAAAACTGTCAAGAAAAGAACCAAGTTTGTCGTTGATAGCGTCATAATTTCCTCGTTTGTAATCAGTTATGAATTTTTCAGTCGGCGACCTTCTGGTCAGAGGTAAAGACAACGCTGCAACTTACTGATCCAAAAACTTTTCAAGATTGGTAGTGAATGATTCGAGAGATTCTGAGGACACTATATCACGTGGCAGGTTATTCCATATTTCTATTACTGACGGAAAGTAGGAATACTTAAATGAATTGCAACGGGAGATGAAAGGCCAGATACTCTTGTCGTGGTTTGTTCTGGCGGAGCACTGATATGGTGGTTTCAAGTACTCGTGTTTGTTTATGTTAATGTTGTCATGATAAAGCAGATAAAGAAATTTTAATGCAGCTATGCATAGCCGGATCGCCAGTGTTTGAATGCTTTCCCTATTGCGGAGTGCGGTTATGTTGACATCTCGAGAATACTGAGAATACACAAATCGGAGCGCTTTATTTTGTATTCCCTCCAGCTGGTTAAGAAGGTAAGTTTGGTGCGGATTCCAGATTACACTGCCGTATTCGAGGATTGGTCGTACAAGGCATTTATAACTTGTTAGTCTAACTTTGGAAGGGGCTAGAGCGAGTTTTTCGCGAAGATATCCCAGCTGTCTGCACACTTTTGTGCACGTCTGGTTAATCTGAACATCCCATTTCAATGTGTTTGTGATGGTAACGCCCAAATATTTCACCGAAGCGGCCTCTGCTACGTGTAGTCAATTTAAATGATACGCAAATTTTAAGGGTGCTCTCTTTCGGGTTATATGCATATACGAGGTTTTTCCTACGTTTATTTCCATTCCCCATTCTTGACACCATCTTGAAATGTTAGTAAGGGAGGTATTGAGCCGTTACTGATCGTCGATCGTTCGTACTGTGGTATAAATGACACAGTCGTCAGCAAACAGTTTAACTGTGACGTCAGGTTTAACATGACAATGAATGTCATTAACGAAAATTAGGAAAAGAATCGGGCCTAGAACAGACCCTTGTGGGACCCCCCGAGTAAACGTCTAACTCTTCAGATTCAGCGTCGTTTACTTTAACGTGCTGACTGCGGTTTGAGAGGTAGGCGGCTATCCAGTGTACTATCAGTGACACCTGCCACCCTAAAGATGCCTGACACCATTCACCACCTAGGCATTCGCCTCTCTACAGATGCCTTTCACACCAGCCTCATCGGAAGCCTGTACGTAGAATCAAACGAATGGTCCCTCCACCTACAGAGATGCTACATGTCTTTGGTATATGATCTCAAAGTGAAGGTGGACAAGGACCACCCTTAACATTTCACATTTGATGACATGTCTACTTCTGTTCTGTTTGTAAACCAACCATCTTTGTGAAAACCCCATTCACTTCGTGTGAGAGGCTTTTCTGAGGAAACTGGTGTGTCACTTCAATATCGGCTAATGGCTCCCATAGGATGTCTGCCGCATTGGCAGAAACAATTAGAAGATTGTGATGTGTCTTTTTTACATAATACAAGGCACGGACCTATTGAACATATGCTCACATACTTCTTAGAACTACAACAAAAGTACACAGGTTCTAAGTTCTTTACAAATGATGCCTTAAAGTCCAATACTTGTTTAGTACGCAGCCGTTGAGCCATCCTTTCGGAAGCCAGTGTTCTGAACCCTGATTCAAGCATTTCCGCTGGCGAAGATATTGTGATCCTTGTGGATATTAAACACATTGTACATATAAAACTACAAAAAGCGGTAATTTACACGGACTCTCTGTGTATGGTGAAAGCCTTCAAAACACTTAAAAACCACAAAAATCCGTGTTCGCGCGTCCCTATTTTCATTGCTATGCATAGTCTACTCATCCAAGCAGCATGTTGTAGTCTACTGGGTGCCGGGGAACTGTGAGATACAGAGAAACCTTTTGGCAGACCGCTGGCTGCATCCGCCATCAACGATGCCACTAATGCATCAATGCCAATCCCTCCACTTGACATGAAACCTTTTCTAAAACAAGCGCTCAGAGGTTATTGGCAAAAAAACGTGGAATAGACACACAAGTAATATACTAGATTTTATTAAGCCACATTCATGTCATCTGCTGTCACTATCACAATCAGGACACAGAGAAGTAACCCTCACAAGGCTAAGGACAGGACGTACATATTCTACACAATATTATCTTCTGTCTGCCGGTGCTCCATCATTGTGTGAGAGATGTGGAGAACCCCTTACAGTTCTCCACATTCTCATCCAGTGCAATGAGTCAGATGCTCTACAAATAATTGCTTTTTACTGTCCTACCGATAGCAGCTTCCACTGAACCTGGGATGCTTATTGGTAGGAATTCTACTTTCAAAATTGACTTGCAAAATTGACTGTTTGTTTAAATTTTCGAAAGATATAGGTAATTTTCACTGCATATTTCAAGGTTATCCGTAGCAGGTCCTCTGTACAGAGGCCACCACGGTAGCATTTGTGACTCCGCCATGATTTTATTAGGATCGTTCGACGTCCACTTCCACTTCACATATTTCACGCCACTGTCATCATTTTAATACTTATGTTTTTACCTGTGGTAGCACGAAGAATTTTAAGGCCGCTATATAGCCACGCAGCACATCATTGTTGACATATCGAGTTACTGAAATGGCACTCTTTCGCCACCAAGTAGCCCTTGCACCATAAATCACCACACATCATCAGTAAATGAAAGGCACAAGGTTGAAATAACAAAAAAGATCGCAAACACCAGCTATTCTTTAGCATACATAATCAAGACGAGCGCCATGTTGAGAAATACGTAGCGCCGTTTAGCTGGCAGTGAAACACGCCCACTGCTTTCTTTCGAATGCACCATCTTGCTTCCTTTAGGAATTAGGTTTACAACCACAGCATTCGCGTTCACAAAGCTGTGTTTTCTTACGTTCTGTATAAAACACTGTTCCACTCATGTATAAAAGAAAGCAAAAGAAAGTTGCGTTTTCAAGAAGCAGGGAACAATGTCGCTTATGCTGCAATGTCATTGAGAGTGGTATGCTGAAAAGCTGACAATAATGGTGAAGTTCCGCCATATCGACGAGAAATTCATCCATATAAAGAGCGCACAAACTTTCATCAAAAAAACTTATTTCCTTGGTATAAACAAACTACAGAGTGGTTACCACAGGCACATCCACTAGAGCTGCTAGTCATAGCCCACTCACTCTGGCCGTCGCATCTGTTGTATACTGTGTACGAGTGCTAGAGGCGACGTACCGTGAATCAATTTTTGCTTGTCGTCAGTATTTTCGTCATCTGATAATCTAATACTTTATGGTCGCTTTGTTACAGATAATGGAGACAAAGCTACATGCCTAAGCAACTTTTTCCACTAGGTATTTTACCTAAACGCTGCTTTAACTAGCGTGCAAATATTAGGAACATTTCACCTATGCTTCTTGACGAGTTGAATGTTAATTGAATTGAAAAACTATTGAAGGACGTTTATGAAAGCAAATATAGTGATGCAGACAAAATTTCGCCGAGTATTCTTAGGCATTGCGCGGAGCTGATTTTGTGTACCTGTATGCAATTTTCAGATGATCATTAGTGACAAGTATCTTACTAAATGAAAGGAAGATTGTGCATGTGGTGCCAATAAATAAATATGGTTCAAAAAGAACATTATTTAGTATAGACCAATAGCGCTTACGAATATTATTGTAAAAACTTTGAACACACAAAATAAGAACAAATAATAAATCGTTTAAACATGCACAAGGTACTCATCGTCAAACAGCGTGAATTTCAAAAAGGGCTGTCTTGCACAACACAATTAGTGGAATTTTATATCTATGCGGCATCGGGCGTGAATAGTGTAGAATAGGTGAACTGGATGTTCTTGGATTCTTGTAAAGCCTTTGACACAGTGTCACGTTCACTCTTATTGCTTTAACTTACCACCTTACACATTGATATGATTTTGATTGGATTCAATGCAACATTTCTCAAAGAAGACAAATCGTAGTAGTGTAGTAGAAATGCTCTGAAAACGCAGGTTTTACCTCAATGGCACAACAGGGCTTCGTTGAGGGTCTGCTATTACTTTTCATTTATGTCAGTGCTATCTCAGCAAGAATTTGATCTTCAATACGGTTGTTGGCTGACGTATGTGTAGTGTGCTGAAAATTTCAAATCACCGTGAAGCATGATGACTTCAGCAATAGTTAATACTCAATTATACTTAGCGTATTAAATGGGAAAATATTTTGAACTTAACAAATTGTGTACATATATACATTAAAAAAGAATCAAACCATTTCCGTCATGTTACCACCTTTACCACCTGAACAATTTGCAGATAAACAAGATGGTGCATACAAGCACGCACGTGTGCTACTATATTTTAAATGCTCAGAAAGGCCACGGTTGGACACTCTCATAGCCAAAGCTGGCAAGGTATAAATCTGATTCAAAGAAACTGTGATGGTGCCATGCCAATTTAAAACGTCTGGCATACACACTTGCATCAGACCTTTCTCGCAATATGATTGTGCCGAGTGGCCCCCCACCGAGGTAACCTTAATTTCTGCTCTAGAGTAAATAAAAAATCGGGTACCCAGGTTTGTCTTGGGATGGTATGGAAGGAGGGAGAGCTGCACTGCAATCAAAGCTGAGCTAGAATAGGAGTGTCTTCCTGAAACAACAATATACGGAAATAAAAGTTCCTTCATAAAATTTCCTAAGATAAACGAGAATTACCACAAATTTTTACCTCCACAAACGTCAATTTATTTCAAAAAGCTTTCATCATAGTTGCAAATTCCTGGAAGACATGGCTAAAAGCAACATGTATGTAAACTCAATTCTTTTTCGCCAAAAGGAAAATAGAAATACGCTAACTGAAAGGCAAGTTTATAATGGGAGCAAAAATGTATTTTTTTCAGTGCTGTAAACTTGCACTCTAACCTGAACGATGGTACATTTATTTGGGAACAGAATGGTATCATGTGTGCGAACAAATGTGTATTTCAGTTATTCTTGTATGAACAGAGGTGTACTTGTGTGGGCACAAAGATGTAATTCTCATGTTGATGTAAGCCCCCTGCTATAATGCCTTCGGGCGCTGCGTGGTGTCTTATGAATAAAAAATAAAGAATCAATAAATTGAAGACCACCATTGAGAATAATTTAGTGGAAGTTGGTGACAATGACAAAGGTACAAGTATGGCGTCCGCGTGATATTTCGTACTTGCTAATTTTATGTATAGAACAGCTTACGCTCCATGCTGGTGCACTGTGGGTTCTATGTTATCCGGCGAAGCTCATGCGAAGTTCCCACTGCAGGAAATGGCGATGACGCTGACGAATAAGAGCTTTACAGACCAAGCACTTTTTTTGTCATGAATGCAAGCGATCTTGAAATAGCTTTCAACGCTGCTGGCGAAGCGGCAACGCTAACAACGACCTGCTACTCCGAAGACAGAGCATGGCATACGGTAGTCAATGTACAAGATTACAGCAAGCAAACCCTGAGGCAAGAGCTGCGGAAGCAGAGGTAAAAGCAGCAACGTGCAACAAGCTGACCGTCGCTCTAAACTTCAGGTCGCGCGAAGCGGCAAGGGCACACTGTGTATAGTGTACGGGAGAAATGCTAAATAAACACCCCACCACTATGCGCATTATACATAGTTTACGAGAAAGCATTTTATTCAGTAGAGATATCAGCTGTCATGCAGACACTGAGGAATAAGGGTGTCGATTGAAACACATAATAACATCTTGAAAAGATCTACAGACAATCATTGCCACCATGGTGCTCTATATAGAAAGCGACAACCAACAGGTAATGAATAATGTAAGGAAGAGAAGACATAGCTTACCCGATGCTATTTATCACGTTGTTAAAGAGGTTCTCAAAGACATTAAAAAGGCAAGAGTTAAGGAATTGAGGTAATGGAGAGTATCTTAGTACCCTGCGCTTCGCCGATGGCATTGCATTGCTGAGTAACTCATTCGACGAAAAAAATTTATGATCATTGAACTAAACAAAGAGAGCAAAAAGGCAGGTTCTAAAGGTACTTAAAAGAAGGCGAAAGTAATTAATATTATCCTCGAAAGCGAATAGCGCTTTGAGATAGGTAGCAGTGCACTTGACGTTGTAAAAGTGTACATCTACAAAGGACAGGTAGTAACCTTGCAGCCGAACAACGAGATAGAAGCTACAAGAATAAGAATGGGTTGCAGCAAATTTGTCAACATTCTAAAACCGTGGCTGGTAGATTGCCAGTATTCCTCTAGATGGAAGTGTATACCCGCTGCATCTTGCCGATTCTTGACTGCCGAGCAAAAACTTGCAGATTTACGAGCAGTAGTCAGCTCCCACTGAGGACGAGACAGTGAGCGGCAGACAAGAACATGGTATGCGTAACCTTATGAGACAAGATGAAAGCAAGGTGGTTGAGGGAAATGAGATTGAGAATATTATAGTTGAAATCGCAAAGAAATGTGCATGGCCCCAACACGTAGCACGTTGGCCGGAAAATCACTGGTCAGTAGTGGACTGGATTCCCATTGAAGGTGAAGAGGAGACAGAAACTTAAGTTGACAGAAGATATTATGGCGTGTGTGTGTACAATGTGTTGCGTGCTGAGAACCGAGTTGACAGGCGGGATATGGGAGAGGCACTTGTCCTGTAGTGAGTGTAGTGAGGCTTATTACTGATAGGATGATGACGTAATGCACAATCGTTGCCCCCTTCGCACATTTCATGGGTGCTGCCCAGTTCTTCGCGCAATTCTCAAGAATAACTTCATAGAGAAGGGAGGTCGACTATAGGACACCTTGTTCGCATAAATGCATTTCTTCATAAGCAGTTTGTACTTTCGGTATTCCTAGACTTAGAGAATGCGCACGATACCACATGGCAATTAGGGATTATATGCAATCTTGCCACCTTGGGCATCCATGGGAACATGCTAAACACAGTCAGAAGTTATCTTTCTAACCGAATCTTTCGTGTAAAAGTGAGAAATGCTCTCTCTCGATCATTTTACGCAAGAGACAAGCGTTCGGCAAGGGGGCGTGCTTAGTTGCACACTCTTTCTTGTAAAATTGAATTCCCTGCAGTCAGTCATTCCAAGCAGGATGTTTTTTCTGTGTATGTTAATGATGTGCAGATGACTTTCAAATCATGCAATATGTCTATCTGCGAACGGCAAGTGCTTGTAATGAATAAATTTTCTAAATGGCCGGATGAGAAGGGTTGTAAAATAAACACCAAGAAAAGTACTTGCGTACTTTTCTCCAACAAACGAGGGGTAATGCCCCTGCCAAATGTTCCAATCAAGGGTGACCAACTCTCTTTGAGCAGCGAGCATAAATTTCTGGGAACCTCTTCAGATTCTAAGCTCACGTTTATTCCCCATATTAAATATGTCAAAATGAAATGTTTGAAAGCGATGAACGTCCTGAACCTCCTATCACGTACAAGATTGGGTAGTGACCAAAAGTGCCTCTTGAAGTTGTACAAAAACATTGTCGGGTCGCACCTTGATTAGGCCTCGATAATTTATCATTCCGCCATGCCAAGTGCATTAAAAATCTTAGACCCCGTTCACCATCTTGGTATCCGACTTGCAACTGGTGCTTTCACGACAAGGCCAATGCAGAGCCTCTATGTAGAGTCGAATCAGTGGTCATTTCACCTGAAGCGATCCTATAGCAGTTCACATATTTCATAAAGATACACGCATCAAGCATCTTTCTTATTCAACTCTAAATGGTATGACCACTGCCACCCCCTTCCATAATCGACCCGCTGCGAGAAAGCCGTTCTCTTCGCATGTGAGAAACTTAAGTGAAGAATTGGGTGTTCCACTGCTAGAAATTTTACAACAAACTTTGCAACAAGCTAAAAACTTTAAAACAAACAGAAATTTTACAAACAAAACTATTACCATCGTGGCCGTGGCAGCTTATACATTTTTCACCTCATTGTCGAGACCACTAAACACGCTCCAGAAGCACATATTAA
>WOVY01007753.1:0-42434 GCA_013436015.1 Rhipicephalus annulatus | reverse complement strand
AAGAAAGAAAGAAAGAAAGAAAGAAAGAAAGAGAGAAAGAAAGACGAGACTTCTTTCGGACTCGCAGCGAGCCCTCCACACGGTTAGTCTTGCCGCGCGATGTTCGAGCGTGTTTCGGGCGCAATGCGAATGCACGGCTTGTGCACTCGGCCATATCTGAATTTCGACCAAACAGAAAACAAAATCAAAGCTGAAATCGAAAATTCGCGTCGGAGCAGCCCTCACCTATTATACAGTATGCCTCTTGGTTTATTCGCAGCAGTAGTCGAGTGCCGTCGCGAAGGAAAAATATTGGCCAACAGACTCGTGAAATCGAGTTGCGGAAAGCTATGTATATACGGGAATCTGCTTGGACACGCGTGTATCTTTTCATATGAGGCATTCGGAAGCGTGTGATAGGCCTGCAACGGCTGGGCCATCTCGGGCCCGACAGTGTATGGTGTCTGTCGTAGGGTATGGAATCAAGCTTCGTCCTGGCGCAGTTTCCTTCGAAACATCTTATAATGGCACATCATTCAGTCTTTTGTGCGCTATTTTCATCCTTGTTGAATATCAGTTTGAACGCGAAGTGCTCACAAAATTTCTCTATTCATTCATTAATTCATTCATTTATTTCAATAATAATCACCAAAGTTCCATGCTCAGTTCGAATAGTAAAAAAGAAGAGATTACATGACAATAAGAAAACTAATTCAAGAAGTCACGAGATGTCCTTGCCGTGATTACTTTACTATTCCTTGATCGCGTACATGTTGAGTGGAGCATTTTGTATAGCGTCGGCGATTTCGAAGACATTTTTTGTTTAGCGCATTTCATAGATATCGGTTTTAATGATATGCTCGTAGATCTTAGCTTGGTTTGTCACTTGGCTTGCGACTTGGCGGCACATGTAGAATACGGAGTATCAAAATAACATTGAGGGTTTCAAGTGTAAAGTTGCGCTAGGTGGAATGCTTTTCTCTTTATTTGCCAGATTCCGTAGTGTATTATTTTTTTTGCCCACAGTGTCATTGGCAGTTGCATTTAGGAGTAATTTTTTTTAACTGACTCAAATAGTGTACTCGGGCTGTGGCAGCGCGAGTACTGTCGGCTGTTACTTATGATAACAGGAAAGTCAAACAGTGAATATGAAAGAAACGAAACGAATTAGGACGAAAAAAACTAGATAATGATATTCCGATCTTCAAGGCCATGACGAAAAGTTCTTGTGTTGTCGTTTAGTCATCGCAGAATAACTGTAAGAGCTCAACAATTAGAATACGGACAGTAGAAAGAAAGGACACCGCGCCGAACTTCTTTCTCTACCTCGGATGACGTGCTTCGCTTTCATTGGCAGTGCCCTATCATTCATACGCTATTGATTTCTACTCGCCAAGAAAAAAAAAAAGAGGCGAAAACATGACGTCCCATCGACAGATTAGAGACTATAAGCTATCGCACTGGCACTGCCAGTATACCGTATCAGCCTTGTTTACTCTTTCTAGAGCTGATATATTATAAGGAATATATAAAAAAAACGAGGCGTCTGCTTGTAGTTGCAAGATTTACGAAGCTCAGCAGATGAGCTTCCTCTCTGACATTAGATTCTTAGCAAATTGCTTTCGCCGAGTTGTCCACGCTTGGAACGTTTTACTTTTCTGATCACTCGCCGTCTTTCTATACGCTACGCGGTGGAACTACCTGCGTAGAAGACAGCCGGCATGGATGAGTCAGGCAAGCTGACGTTATCTCGACGGTGTACAGTTGGACAATAGATCGTGCTACCGGGATGATAATAAGCAGAGAGACCGACAGGAAGGGCTAGGCACCGTAACTGAAGCGTGCAATCAGGTAGAAAGACGATGCGACGCTATGGTTCACGGAGATTTGGCGCCAATCAATCTGACTCGGCAAAGGTAAACGTAACGATGTGAGGCATCGAAAATAAGATACCGCGGTAACACGAAAACACGAGAAAGGTCTTCGCAATCAGGAGCGAAGATGGCGAACCGAGTAGCATGAATTGGTGATGGCAGTTCTACACAGTTTCCTATTTCCGTTTCTCGCTTTTTGCGTCCATTTATCTGCAGGCGCGCGCGCCGACCGAGTCTTGATCTTGACAGGATTGCGTGCCTGTACGCCTTCTTTCTCCCTTTCGGATCTATGCGAATACAAACTCCCCTTGTCTGTGCAGTGGTAGCTGCGTCGAGCGCATATGAGGCGGGTTCCAGGAGACTCACGGTGCAGGGCTGTCCGGCTTGTGATTCGTATACCGATTTCGTTGCAATCGGAATATTTTCGCATTTATATAGGCGGCTGCTTTCTGCTACTGGTTGTTTGCGGTTGCTACTGCACCTCGTTTTGCTGCCAAAAGAGATGGTTTCTTGTAGTCTTGTGTCTGCAATTCCGTGGCAGACGCTCAAAAGATGCGCCAACTGTCGTCCTTCTGCCTGGCCCGACTGTTGGCTTCAGTGAGGCAAAACGGACACGCCACATTGCTGTCACGACCCGTTTTCACCCAGTTTCCCCTCACTGCGAGTTTTATCGAGACATTATTTTCCATTTCTCGGTGGACTATAATACTTATACTCTTGGTCTCCGGTTCGCATTTGCCATTGCATCCATCCCGAGTCGCGAAAGAGCATGTAGTGTGGCCTTTCTTTCACGGTCACGGTTGATGCAATAAATACAATCGGCGCTGCTGGTGCCTTCCGGAATCGAGTTGCGACGTCAAGTCGCATCAGCGTCTTCATAGAGCTTCCGGTGAGAAGTGCAGATCAAAAGTTCAGATCACACCCGCGTACAGGCAGTGTCCAACAGTGAGTCGTATTTAATCATGGACTACTGTAACCGGAGTACATCGCTTCTGTCATCAACAAACGTTTATTTAAAAGAATACGGGAATAATTACGCCGTATGCAACGCAGTACTCTCATGAGGCCATAGCATAGTCAGGGAAAGAGTTAGTAGTAGAAAAACTCTCCTCCTTGCCATCCCTCTTCATATTTTTCAGTTTTCAAACACGCACTTGCAAACACACGCATGAACCACCCTTAACACACTGCGTTAAGGCTGGTTACATCATTCCCTCCCTTTGAAAAAAAAATCTGACAACTTTCTTTTCTACGACGCACTGCCAATCTCGGCCTCGCCAATGCTCTCATAAATCAGCTCTTCATTCCTAGTTGGGATTGTGTAATCTTCAACATGCTCGTGCAGCCAGGACGACTAGGATCTGCATGACCATCAATCGTGTGTGTCTGTCTGAGGTACATTACACACATGAACAGTGCCTGCAGCAGAAGCTACAATTATACTTGATTCAATGAACATTCTCGCTCGGCAATTTAATCAGCTAATGGCCAGAAACAATTGAATATGACAGCGAATGTCGGCTCTTCCTTGAAGACGCCAACATTTCCGACTATTATCGACTAGACTGCGTCTTACGTAGGCCTTGCACTTCACCGTGCAACCAAGATATTCGCGGAAGTTGTTACAGCGAGTACACTCGAAGAACGAGTTTCATAAGCAAAACTTTATTTCTCCTTTTTTATTTATACTATTCATGAAATTAGACAAAAATGTTGCCATTGCCAATGAGCGACGACAACTCCTCCTTTACTATAGGTGCTATAGGTTTCATTTAAATGAACACTTCAGTAGAAAATATTTATCTAAATAGAAGTGTTTAACTTGTTCGGGCCGAATAAAACAGAACGTAGTCTATATACTCGAGAAGAAAAGCACACCCGGAAGAAATGTTAAATATGGAATAAGCGAGGCAAGTGCCAACTGAAAGAATTGGCCACCCATAGCACGCGTGCGTAGAATTCTCCCGGTGGGCGATGTCTCATCGCCTATCATACCACGCCATCTAATTATTCAAGTCTCCTCCCTATACCCCCTCCCCCCCCAAAAAAAAACAAGTTTTGTAAGGAATGAAAAAAATATAAAAATGAACAACGGCCGAAATTAAATGAACTACTCTTTCTGTGTATAATGCGGGAAGTACGAAGTTTTTAAAATGAAACATCAATGGTCCCTTAGCTGGCACTATATCGCCAGAAACCTGCATGGCTATAACCATGCACATCAAACAACAACGGGACTGGGTACGGCTGAATAAAATGGTTATCACCATGTTGAATGCCTTGCGAAGCGTCGCCATGTTGCATTACTGAAACGTTTTGACACCCTAATAATTAATTCTTGTCGCTTCGGCACTCTTGAATAATATACTAAGCTTTCCCGATCTTTGTATACGAGGAGTGACCACATCTTAACATTGCAACTTTTCTTTCATCCGCGCTGACATGTTCAAATATAGATTTTCCCCTTCAATGATATAGAAGCCTGTAATCCGCTGCCCCGAGGTGTTCCCTACGACTTAAGAATTTCTGGAAGCCTGTTCATGAATATTCAATTGTTGTTGTTGTTGTTGTTTTCTTCTTTTCCACGCACTTCTCCAATAGCCTCATTAAGGCTGCGGTATGCAAAAATATCAAATAATAATAAAGACTTGGTGGCCGTCCTGATATGATTAAAGGTGACGCTCGACGACCCCCCCCTCTCTCTCTATGCAAAATCTTACGTGATTACACGCCTTTTTTTCTCATCGTGTTATTACGAGGCTGCCGCTGAACTGCCATTAAGCTCTTTCCTTACATAAAGATCGGGGCGCTGCACTTCCGAGTGCTGACCGCGGCTGCGAAACACAGGAATATACTCGGCATGCCAGGAAAGCCGGGAAGCGTTGTTACGAAACTCAAGTGCCTTCTGTTGTAGCTGCGGAATACAGTAGAAGTAAGTGGGGCGGGTGGACAGACAACGAGACCGGATTACGATAGAGAAGTAAGATATAGATAGCAGGAAAGAAAAGCATCCGACTCGTGAAATGTGGAGTGGCAGAGTGCATCCACGCAGTGGTTTCCCTGCTTGAAAGTCCCCGCTTTCATTTCCGATTTTGTTGAGCCAAAAAAGTAGTAGCCATAGGACGCCGACAACGGCCTCCACTGTGACCCCTTTTTTACCATCTGCTTAATTTTCCATTTGCAGAGACGGCATCATGAACTCAAAACATTGGCTGTGACAGCGCTGTGCCTTCCCAAATAAAAGAATGCGGTTATACTTGTACCACGTCTACACACACACTATTGTGTCATATATGCTACAGGAAGCTCGCTTCACTAAATCATTCTTAAGTCCTTGCTTGCGCTTCCCTTTTTTTTTGGTGTCAGTTTTTATATGCTCTATGGAACACAGCTTGTAAGCGATACATGACCTGTACAACTCTATTCCATACAGCTAATCTTAACTAATTTACTAGGTACAGTACTGAAAGCACGTTGATGACACCGACAACCTAAACGCTTCAGTGCATCATTTCTTGCAAAAGCTGCAAATGATCTAGGAGAGTTAGCTCGGAGGTGCTCACGTAAGATAATTGCTCCATCTGCGATGTTTTCTCTCCGAAGACATCTCGAAGATCTGTACTCCTTCTGCGATGTCCTCTAACTGTCATATATATTTACTTTTCTATTTATTTTAAAACCTTCTTACTTCTTTCCTCATGAACCACTGCTGAGGTGTCCTCCTCTGGAAGACACCTCCTTGCGGCGTACACTTTTCTCTTCATTTCCACATTTATTGATAATCAGCTTCCTCCCTCCTCTTAGCCCCAAACAATCCACGGATTTATAGCATTTGACATGCGTTATAGGAAATGTTCCGAACATCAGTAAAGCTCGTGGGCAAGTTTTTTCAAGGAACCACATGATCGCTGAAACATAGCGTTTTGTTCAGAACTTCGCAGTAAACTTAATTGGCGTGTCCCAGGGCTTAGCTAATGGTGAGTGCACGCACGCGCGCGCGCGCACACACGCACACACACACACACACACACACACACACACACACACACACACACACACACACACACACACACACACACACATTTCAATAAATACTTTTCAAAGAGAACATGTGCAGTGACTGAATAGCGAGTGAAGTGCATAAATATTGCAAATTGTTTGTACAAGACTAGTGATGATAATTGAGCACAAGAAAATACAGTAATAATAAGGGCAAACCAAGTACGCAACTTCAATTCAACAGTGGCTCAACCCGCTCAGATGCAGATGGTGAAGAATCGAACGTTACAAACTACATTCGCCGAGTACAATCGACGGGAAGAGGGTCTATTGCGAAGAAGGTGAGTAAACTTTTGCCACACAGCAGGTATTCTCTTCCACTAAGTAATTGGGGTCGGGCTTTCTTAGTAGGGAATTTCGATAATGCACTTGCATCTCGCATAGCAACTCGTGAACTATTCTATCCGGAACTCACGAGTGCTTTGATTCTCTATGCACGAAAATTTCTCTTTTATATTGCAAGTAGGCGCAAGACAGGGGTGGCGCCTCCTACAGGCATTTGCTATTGTTTAACGCACTTCTTCTTTGGGAAGAATTCCGAAGCAATGATCTTCAGAGTTCGGTCTTTTTTTTCTTTATATTTGCCAATGTAAAGAACTCCTAAACGACAGTGATACTTTTGGCTCACTTTTTTCTTTTCTTGTTTTTTGATGAGACCTGACATTAAAGGGCAACGTTTGAGCTAAGTCAACGCAAGAACTACTCAGAATATTCACAACTTTGCGCCACCAATATAAGCGATGCATCATGGCGCAAGGGGTGTTGTCACTTGCGTGGGGACTCAGAATTGCAGATTGGTATAGTGTACAGCCCAGGCGCGAGTGCACTGGCTTCTCTTATACGGTGATATGCAAATGAACTTGCCTACGCTGTGTGCTGCTCTTCGCCGAACTGTCGACGCAGATAGGAGTGAGCATTCTACCTTCGAACTTGGCACATGTCATCTTGCAGACGCTAAATGCCATATTATTTAGAGCATTTACACGTGCGGCTATATTTTTGTAGAGTAGATAATGCTTCTGTAAAGGCAGAGCAAAATGTGAACAATGCTGATCGAGTGCAACTACGCGGAAGGCTTCTCGCGGTTGTCGATAAGAGAGCCCTTTTATAGCCACAGTCATTCTGAAAGCCTGTCTCTTTTGTCCCCATGCATTTATGTTATTCTAGCTCATTTTCGAGTGCTTGTTTTGATGCACTATCCAGACATGACCACGCAGAAAATAACCTCCTTATCTCCTCTGTACAAGTGCGCCCCACGCAAGCCAATAGAAAGCGATACACATTACGGGGCATCGAAGTAAAGCCAGTAAAGCCGTGCGGGCTTCAGGGTAAAGCGTACTCTAGAAGGCACTGCTACATCTTTCTTTTCTTTCTTTTTTCTTTCTTTCTTACCTTCTTCTTTCTTTCTTTCTTTCTTTCTTTCTTTCTTTCTTTGTTGCTGACTACCTGTGCGTTTCGTGTCGCGGCACACCGAAGCGTGTCACGCCGCCACGACAGGTCTTTCGTAGCACGTCTGAGGGTTGCACAAACCCGTTATCGGGGCGGACCGTTCCGCAGAATGCGAGGCACGCGCTCAGACCACTCACTCTCGGCTGCGTAACTTTCTCTCGGGTCGGAGAGGCGCCCGCCATACAGCTTAGCCAGCTTATGCGGCCCTATTCGTCAGTCACGTCTGTCTCGTGTTCCGAGTTTTACCGGCAGGTAGAGGTGCGGGTGGGAAGTTCATCTGCCTCTGTTTCAAGCGCTCAGCCTTCTTTATTGTCACGCTGAGCAACAAGCATTTGCTGACACGAAGGAAGTTCCTCTGTCAGCAGTACACTCGGCTCAAAAAGGTGGTCCGTAGTTTACCACAGCGGTGGTTTGCGTACGGGACTTCGCCGTGTCACTCCGTTTGGGTGACTGCTCAGCTAAGCGAGAAGAAAATGTTCATGATGACAATGAACTGAATTCTCGAGTCTTTTCTTTCGTCGGTGGTCTCCATTATTCACTAGCTGCTTCCCTAACGATGTCTCTAGTATAGTTAGCGTTCGTAGACTTCTCTATGCAGAAACTACATAGACATACATCCTTTTCTGTCCCCGTCATCATGTCTCATCACTCTTATTTTTTTCCATGTGTAGAGTAGCAAATCAGATCGTACTAGTTCAAGGCAATCTCTACGCCTTTTAATAAATTCTCCATTGCCCTCGGCATGCGTATATTTTGTGAGGGCGAAATTTTGCGTGAGTGTTAACGCTTACGTTCGCCAAGCATTCGAGCACCAGAAGCCAAGTACTCTATATACATAGGACAATATGTATGGGTGTTGCTCTTGTTGGTGCTCCATTGTTCCTGATATGAATGTTTACAAACGTAAACTTCAGTGACAACCCATGGGTATCTTCTGCGCTCTTTTCTCCAAGAGATCGCTTCACTTTGCCTGTCGATATCTCTCAGTTATCTTTTTTATATATTGCCGTTTAGAGACGCTGTAGTGGAGGGCTCCGAAAATTGCGATCACCTCGGTTTTTTTTTAACGTGCACCGAAATCTATCAGTTATCTTTTTTATACCTAAGTGAATCGCTGTCAGCTTCATCGCACATAACGTACACTGCTGGGCTGTCTTCTTTTTTTCCTCTTTCGTTTTATCGGACATGCAGCAAAGTTTTTTATATGACCAGCTTTGTGCATGCTCCAAAAACTAAAGTTGATTATAGGGTGCTTCACGCGACATTGAATTAACAAAAAGGCGCACGGAGCTACGGGTTCTTCTGTCAAGTGAACATCGGCCACTGGCACCGACTACGTTGCACTCTTCAAGGGCTGCCCGAGCGGGCAAGCACGCAGTATTGGGTATTTGTAAGGACTCGCTCTTTGAGCATGGGCTTCAGGCCACCGTATAGCGATGCGAAACACGAAGGCACCCTTACTAATGCGCCAATTTCCCGATGTCAACATTCGCTCAAAGAGGAAATGAGGTAATCAAGGGGAAGAGCAAGTCCGCCTAAGAAGACCAAGTATGACATTTCTGTCTTATTTCTATGGTATCTAATGTTTGGCTGTAATGTTTGGGCAGCATTTAGTTCGCTGCAGGGATGAGGGTTCAAAGATCAACATTACGTGATTATGCTCAGTAGCGCAAAGAAGGTATAGTTTTACGTGGCTACTAACTTTACATTACTCGAAGTCGAGAAGCAGTCATGTTATGGAGGATTTACTTTTCGCTGATAATATTGTTCGCTCAAGCAAGATTATATTAGGGCACGAACCAATGAAATGAAGTAGGACCCAAAGACGAGCTAGTTGGTACATATAAGTTTCTGAGATGAACCTACAAAAGCAGGCGAATAACATAACGCACTTTTTTCTGGTTTTGCCCCGCCACGGTGGTCTAGTGGCTAAGGTACTCTGCTGCTGACCCAGCTGTGGCAGCTGGCAGCGAATCCCTGCTGTGGCAGCTGTATTTTCGATGGACGTGAAAATGCTGTAGGCCCGTGTGTTCAAATTCGGGTGCACGTTAAAGAACCCCAGGTGGTCGAAATTTCCGGAGCCTTGCACTATGGCGTCTCTCATAATTATGTGGTGGTTTTGGAACGTTTAACCCCGCATCCAATCAACTTTTTCTGGTTTCAAGCTTCAGAGGAGCACGTACGAATATGTGACTGCCTACCTATAACACTCATTGCCGAGACTCGGAGTACTCACAAAACCTAAACACTCAGAATTCTGAACACGATTTACTTGGTTTAGACTATCATCTGTGGTATGGAGGGATCACCACGGAATCCAAGCCGGATATCTTAGTATCGAATGTATTCGGCTGCGGCAAATACTACTTACGATCGAAAAATTTTCTGCGTTCAGACCCTGAATACTTGTTTTATCTTATTGATGTACGCAACCTCATCGTAATCGCAACATTCAAGATGCACTACTAATGTGTATACTATGTCATGCAGCCTTATTCCCTATCCCGTCACAAGACCAAACTGAGAGAGAGCATTAAGGCAGAAAATGGTCAGCTTACGCTATACGTAAAAAAATATTTAAAATGTGCCGGATACGTTGTAGATTTGTAGCACAACGCTACACTATGTACTACGCACATCGCTACAATATAGCTGTCTCACATCTCGCATCGTTGAGTTAAAACGTAATGCATACATTTGCCGCACACTATACGCAATCCTACACGCCACGTGTGAGCCCCATTTAGCAGTTCTTTGCGAGCGGAATGCTTTTAGCGGCGTAGAATCGCGGGCTAATGCGACACACGAGAGAACCCCTGCATGGGAGGGCTAGATCTTGGCACAGTTTCAACACTGCTGCTACACTTTTTTTTTTCGGCGAGTCGCTAAGACCTTGAAAAGTTTTTCTCTGTATTGCTTCCTTTTTTCTTCCTGAACCTCGGCCCGCGCCTGTCTACGTCTCGCAGTCACCTGCGTTTTTTTCCACAATGCGCGTCCGTGTACTTGCAGACAGGCTGGAGTCAGCATGGCAGCCCAGTAATCCATGCGGCGATCGCCGTTTGCGAACTTCGCCTCGCAATAAGCTCGCGTTGCGCAAACCGCTCGTGTACGTGGCGCAGCGGCGCGAGCAATCGCTCCAAGCCTGTGTGCCTGACTGTATTAGGAAAATGCCTGGCCGTTTCAGATTTGTTCGCCCTGAATGCATAACACGTCGGCAAGCTCGCTCAGTTGTCACGATGGTAAAGATATAAATGAGCAATCAAAGAACGTTCTGTATCTTGGTGTAGCCTTAAATACGACGCATTACTGCGGCCTTGTCGAGAACGTCGAGTCTACGGATCATGTACTCGTTCACTTTACAGCGTTGCGAGATGTCTGCCGCACTATTGCCTCTAGAGACGCTACGCTCTTTTATGAAATTGCCGCTTCCGTTTGTTGGTTATCGGTACTTATGTCGCAAACAAAAGCGAATTTCGTGCGCTTTTGTAGGTCACGGTGTCGCTCTTGATATGAGCAACAATCGCTTCATATATATGTCTCTCTCTGATGCCCAAGAGATGCCTCAAGGACATGTCTTCTGGCAAGAGTATACTGATCTGACTTTGGCTCAAGTACATTTCCTTAAAGCAGGTCATTCCATTATAAACTGGGCAGTTCCCGTAAACAAGCACGTGCAGTGCTGCCGCGTGACAAACGATCCTACAGAGCTAAGGAGATCGGCAATAAAGATTGTGCCCTTCTGTTGATATTTCGCAATCGATCCAGATACAGTAAGCCATTTGTAACGACGTGATAGCTCCACTCTGCGCTAGTCTTGTCCATCTCTGCAAAAAAAGACGTATAAACGCATTGCGTCTTTTTACTTTATGGCAAGAAGGGGAAAAGGGGGGGGGGGGTCCTGCAGCTTCTATATTATGAGGACTCTCATATCGCTGTGACCAATAGCGTTGTAGTCGACGCATGGCCTGGGACAATTACAGAGAGAATATTTTTCAAGGTTTCTTTGTACGAGTTACTGAGTGTATACGGCATGCAGTGTCACCAAGCAAGAACCTTGCCTGTATTGCTGAGAGTATATATGTAGTTGCTGTAACGTCAACCTCTCACCTTATATGATTGATTAATTGATTGATTGATTGATTGATTAAGTGAGTAAGTGAGTGAGTGAGTGAGTGTGAGGGAGTGAGTGAGTGACAGCTGTACAGTCAGCGTCAGATTTTTTAGAGATGGCTAGGACTGAGAAAACTTTACATTTCTCAGCAATTTCTGACTGTATCCGGTCGAGATACACAGTACATGTTGTGAGCACATTTTGGAACAGGCCAGGAATCAAATTTTGATTGATATGCGGGGTTTAACGTCCCAAAACAACCATATGGTTATGAGAGACACCGTAATGAAGGGCTGCGGAAATTTCGACCACCTGAGGTTTTTCGCCTCCATAAAAAAAAGCAGGAATCTAAGTTCAAGGCTGCCTGCCGAACAAGCAGAAATATTCAACTTGTTCTTGTGTCTCGTCGGTCGAGATCCTAAACTATATGGGGAGCGGCAGCTGCGAGCGTGCCGATAGCAGACGAATAGGAAGACGGACTTGGACACGCTCGCAGCCTCGCGCTCAGCGGCCCCTGGCGGGGAGTCGCGGCAGAGGCTTCCACGAATTAAGACGTGTCTTGCGGCGTCTACGGCTTCTTCTTCGAAGGGTTCTGGGCCAACCGCCACCCAGAACCCCACAAATTTTGACTGACTGCGAACGCGCGCACGAGCACACACATTACCCACCACAGTGCTGTGTAATGGTTGTTGTGCTCGATAGCTGACCCGCAGATTGCGGGATCGAATCTCAGTCGCGGCGACGGCATTTTTTGATGGTGGCGAAAATGCTTGAAGACTGTGTGCTTAAATTTAGGTGTACGTCAAAGAACCCCAGCTGGTCAAAATTTTCCGGAGCCTTCCACTACGGCGTCTCTCATAATGGGCCTTTTTAAAGTCCCGAACACCGCCTCCAGTAGAGATCACCACAATCGAAACTGGTGGTCAGTGGCCTCCGAAGTCGTCAGTAGAAAATCTCTGGGTGAGATATTTTTGTAATAATTTGCAAATGGCGCCACCCAGTGACCCGCAGAAATCATGGCATGCTTGATGTCACCACCGCTACGCATGCGAATGCTAATCGCAAACCGTTAAACCCCCAACACGTTAACCGTTACACTCCAGCACACACGCACACACACATGCACACGTATACCCGCACACGTGTTCATGGCGCTGCAGTAGAAGCTATATACGCACGTATTGCGCGCTCGATACGAGCATTCACACGTCACTGCATAGCAGCAAAAGACGATGAAAAACTTTGAGAAGAAATGATATCCAAATAATAAAGGCTCAAAACGTTGCGCGGTGCATTGTGCATAATTCGAGCGTGAAGGTAATGACGACGTCTTCACTTTTTTTTTCTTCAGTTAGAGCGTGGCCTCGTTATCTTACTCATTACTTTTTTCTCTCGGCAGTAGTGTATCTGTGCTTTACGGCTTCTCGCTTTTGCTGCAAATTTTAAGCGTTGCCACGTGCTGACGCAAAAAAAGTCGTTTCCAATGTTTCATATACCGTCAAAAAAAAAAGCGCAATGAATCGGTGGATGACGCCTAAGTTCAAGTACGCTTAAGTTTATTTGGAATTGTGTATTGGTGCAAATCAATCATGAAAACTGCAAATTTTTCTGTGTCGTGCAGAGGACTGTGCGAGGAAGAGGAGCTTTTTGTAGTCATAAGGGCATTGAATTATTGACACGCATGCATATACTCAAAATGTTTCATAAACACTTCTGTATAAAAGTGAGTTCGCAACTTATTTTAGTACTGTTTACGAAACTTATTCTACTTCTCACTCGAGGCTCACGGGAGCTGCATTTTTTTTTGTTAATTTTCATTTCATTGGGACCAGCTCCTCAATGCCGATACCTTTTTTTTTGCGGCCTGTGAAATCTAGGGAACAACTATGAAAACAGTCTTCTATTTCACAGAGGCTTAACATTTGAGCCCAAGCACTCAAATATCTCAAGAGCTCCGGCGTAACTTCATGCACTGGCTTTGCACTTGACTCTTAAAAACTGAGGAAGTCCCGAACCATTCTACAGTCTGCCTCGGTGTATCAGTGAATATGTTGCTCGGCATTCTGACCCGATGGTTGTGGGTTCGATTCCAGCTGTGGCGGTCGCATTTCGATTGCTGCGAAGGGGCCCGCGTACTGTGCGATGACAGTGCACGCTAAAGAACACCCGGAGATTGTCAAAATTTACGGAGCCCTCCGCAACGGTTTTTTCTCATAATCATATTGTGGTTTTGGGAAGTAAAGCCCCCCCGTATTATTATTATTATTATTATTGTTATTATTATTATTATTATTATTATTATTATTATTATTATTATTATTATTATTATTATTATTATTATTATTATTATTATTATGTGCAGCTACACTTATGAATGCATGTTCACGAGCATGTTTTGTTTGTGACAACTGTTTCTCAATGGTTTTCCGCCTTTGCCAACTTATTATATGTCATGCATCAGGATTACTCAAAAGTTTATCTTACGAACGATTCTAGCGTGTGGGATTTTCACGAATACAGGCATTTGTTTTCACGCAGAAATGACGCGCTCCTCTAGTGCACTCGGAAACATCCAGAATCGGCGTTACATGTTGCACAAACGGCTATTGTCATAAAAGCAGGCGGAAAGTGAAGGGAATGATGTCCGGGACGTCAGGAATACGTTTGTCCTGTTTCATAACCTGCACAGGGGCAAGGGAATCAAGGAACTACAAGAAAGAAACGAAAGCAAGGGGGGTGCTACCCGTGCAGGAGAATTGTGTTAGTCCATTACACCTGCGTTTCACCAATGATGCCAGTTGATTTTACGAACAGTAACAATCTTCACGTCGCGTTGCAAGCCTCCCATGAGTATGGCCACAATCCAATGACGTTTTCCTTTGAAAGTTTCTTTGAAAGTTAATTACAAACTCGCCCAAGCTTCCGTGTTTCTATGTCTAAAAAAAGTGAGAGAGCTGTTAGAACTGTGAGCATCAAACAACACAGGAAGCAAAAGATGTCTCAATACTGTACGTCGGATAGAACGAGCGAGTAATACGTAATCAAGTTCTCCGAGTAAGAAGCCTGAACGCGAACTAAATTTCGTCGTTTCCGGGGCATATTGATAACAGTCGCGAACCGGTAATTTCTACGAGAGCCTAAGTGTACCTGGAATATCTACAGCACTGAGTGCATCGCGTCCGCTCCATCGCCGTCTCCACGCTCAAATATAAGCGCGCAGTCTTATCATCAATATGTGTGTACACGTATAAAGGCAACAATGAAGGCGTTCTCGCATGTTGAAATGCACACGGCTAATGTACGTGAGCCGCTCTCCAAGCATTGTAAAGCAGCCCCCGTCCGTACTCGCGAACGACGCCTCATTGTCGGGACCCTGCTATGTTGGTCTTGCGACCAAAACGGGAGCGTGGGCGTTTTTTTTTTTTTGCGCCGCATCAATATTCAGACATTCGTTCGTGTTTTAGGTTCGTTAACGAATCCCAAAGCGACTTCCTGTATGTTACGTGTCCTTGTTATGGGTGACCTGAGGAACCGTATGGAAGAAATATATAGCAGAGAGCCACCTACACTGTACTTACTGTTTGCTCTCGTTGGGTTTTATGCATGTCCCTTCACTTTTTTTTTTTACCCAGACCTTTTTGTATGGGTAAACATCATGTGTTGAGCAGCTTCGCGATTTCCTCGGATGAGGAGGAGTGCGCTTCATTCCGTGTAGCGAGCCAATTTATGCATATTTTATGCTTAGCAGACTGTCTGCTAAGACACTGTGCAAACTGCATACATTGAATGAACAGTTAAACGAAGGTGGGTCGCGTCTTGTGTTCGTCTCCATATGCCTCTCTTGTTGCTTGGGCCCTTTGGTGCCTTTTACTGCTGTAATTAACCAAACCAACTAAACAAACGTTACACTTTGAATTTGGATTGTTCGTTTAGTGGCTTGTACAATGGGCCGTAGAGATAGATAAAGAAACACAGCCGGCATATCACCAAATGCAACCACTATTGCTGCTCACATTTAATGACTGCGCGATATCAGTTTTCTATCACATCAAATACAAATAGAGACTCGAGCCGATTTTCCACAAGACGATTGTTTTGGGGTTTTAACGTCCCAAAACCACCACATGATTATGAGAGACGCCGTAGTGGAGAGCTCCGGAAATTTCGACCACCTAGGGTTCTTTAACGTGCACCCAAATCTGAGCACACGGGCCAACATTTCCTCCTCCATCGGAAATGCAGCCGCCACAGCTGGGATTTGATCCCGCGACCGGCGGGTCAGCAGCCGAGTACCTTAGCTACTAGACCACCGTGGCGGGGCGATTTTCCACAAGTACGTGCCTGTGTGAAGTCGGATTCATTCTGAATGTGTGCGTGTACAATATGTAGTGCATATTGTATTGAAAACTGCAAGTGTTGAAATAGTCACCCTCAACTGCGATGGCGTGTGAGGTCGGAATTCCAAAATGGCCATGAAGAGAGAGAGAGAGAGAGAGAGAGAGAGAGAAAGGGAAGGGAAAAGTCGGAATGGTCGACCAGGCGAGCGTCTGGTCTCATACCTTTCACCGGCTGTAAGCAAGGTAATTAGAAGGAGGATATTAATGCAATGCTGTATGCACGAGATGCCATGTCTTACTTGGGCGCTGATGCGTGGAAAAGCCTAGTGTTCAGGTCCATCATCCTAAAAAAACAAAGTGAATAAAAAGTGTTTTAATGTCACATCCTGATAATATCGTAACTAATGATGCACCTCTGCTTCACCATAAGAAAGATAAAATACGCTCGTCCGCCTGAGACTACACCTTTCCGCCCAAGTGATACGGCCCACGTAAAGAACTGCCGCTTAACTACTCTGAAATTTTTTCGTAGACCCGGCAAATGACTCGAGTAAAAAAAATTGGCAAGGCGTCTTCTTAATAGGCTTGCACACTGTCTGCCCGATTCTCTACATTCAAAAAGCGCCTAAGACCAGCGGGGTACGGGCTATATATTTCCATATCTTAAGAGACGCCGGCCAGGGATTTGTGCTGATCGTTACACCTTTCCTTCGGCGCATCGCATACATTTGCATTACCAATAGCTTCACATTTGAAGTGCGCGTGAAATGTCCGTGAATTTTTTTTTTCTTTGTTTTTGCAAAGTCAAGCCGCGCGCTGTCCCGTTATACGCTTGGTCAATCAGCAGGCACTCGCCATACCTGTCAACCAATATTTTCACCTGTTTAATCATGACACATTTTCAACATTCATACTATGTGGTCTTGCGAGAAAAGAAATGAATAAAAAAGGAACGCGTCTGAATGTTCTCAACAGCTTTATTTTGCCTCGGCTAGATCCGTAAATCAGCACAAAATTTATGATTCTATTACCTATCGGTTTCAGTGCTTTTTAACCAGGCAGCCATCATCGTCTCAACATCGTCGAACGTATCGTTCATTTCAATATAAGAGGGGAAAAACTGGAGAAGGGGGGAGGGACGCATATCACGGTTGTACTGCGTTGCGGGACTCTAAAAGCAGACTTGTTCTTTGCAGTTCTCGTTCCATATCAGAGATCAAAGCGTTCCAATAATCGATGGGCGCTCGCAACTTTCGCGTTTCTCAAAAAAGCCTGCCACGACAGCGGCACGTATTGAGCGCTCCGGTGCATTTTAGCATTTCGAGCTCCTCTCACTCGAAAACCCTTTTCCTGCGGTCACGTAGACAGCAAAGCACAAAGCGGGGATCGCGACAGTGGCTGCTGTCAGTGCATCCGAGGCAGCTCGTTGACGATTGCGGGCACGTTCTAATTCTAACCGCGCTCGCGGATCTGGCTAGGCCTCCGAAGCAGATGACACCGTTATGTACACAAACACACGCTCACATGCTCGCAAGCACGCACACATTGCAGGGAGGCATCGCGGGAAGCTCTGACTTCGGGACCTTGTTGCCGCCGAAACCAAAACAAAACCATCTACATGAAATTGGTGCGTTTTTTCTTCTCGTGTATTTAACTTTCGAACTGTTCAGTCCCGCAACGCGATCGTGCCCTGTATCATGGAGCAGCCTACTCTATTCGGTATGGCTTCCGCCCACCTCGAATTCGAAAGAACTTTCCAGATCGTCGTTCGCCGGTGCAGTAATTAAGGTATAACTCGTCTTTTTACAATGAGGGCTTCAAAACAGTTTTGGTGGTATACTGGGCGCTTATGTTTTAGCGTTGAAAAAAAAATATTTTGGTGGCATACTTTTTCATGATACATTACACTATACCCAATTGTTTTCAGATGCTTAGCGTAAGAAGACGAGTTATAATTTAATTAGGCAACTACACCCGCCAACGACGATCTATAGAAATATTTATTTCAAATGATCCAAAACTTGATTGCGAGAGACTGCCTCAATGACATCGCTCCAATCTGAAAAGTATCCTAGAGGCCACTTTGTCACGTACGTGCTCCATTTCTTATATTCATGTGCTGTTGGAAAAGAGTACACGATCTATGTAGTTGATCTGCCTATATGCGCCTTTCCTCCTTTATGAAGTAAGCTGATCACTATCTGCTGGCCGGATGACAACTTGAGATGTAGGCAATGTTATGCAATGACCGGATATGTTTTCTGGTTAACCTCCCTGCCTTTCCGCATTAAATTTTCTCTCTCTCTCTCTCTCTTATGCAATGACATAAGTGATATCTTGTTTCTCCCGTTTGTAAATCTTTAAGTTCCGCCCTGAATTCTCGTCGTAGAGCGCTGTTGCGTCGAATATAAATTCAAATCATACGTGAAGTATGACACCAAATGGTCGTTGTTTTTCGAGTCTTAGCACAGCCGCTCGCAAAGTATATGGTTTGTTCATTTTACGATGGAATAAACATTTTTAACAAGCTCATTATGCGGCCCTCGCGAATCTTCGTTTCCTATCAGTCTATTTTGTTTTCTTTTTTTTAAATGGCAAAGCTGTTCCGAGCCGAAGTTTTCATGTCTGGAGTTGTCGTAGCGCTTAATGTGACGAGAGCGAGACTCAGTAGAAAGGGGAAGTGGGGCTGCGTGCGCTGTGAGAGGCGAGGACGTGCTGTGAGAGGTGAGGTGCGAACCTTCAAGAAACGCGCCAAGATGGCGTGACGCCGAGGCGCAGTGGAGTGTAAAATAGCGCATCGCCACTATAGTGTTCAGGAGTTTGCGCATTCAAGGAAGAGGAGGAGGATGAAGGACAGGGAGGTTAGCCAGCTCTCAGATCAGCTGGCTACCTTGTGCTGAGGAAGGGGTAAGGGGGATAAACGATGATGGGAAAGAGATGTTAAAGAAAACAAAAGAAGGACAGCAGTACAATCGACGACACTGTTTATAGTCTGTCTCTGAGATCACTTTCCCGCACGAAGCGCAACAACGCTCTCAATGCCTTGCATGTCGAGGACGGTCTTGGCCAGTGAGACCCTTTCTTCCGGCAATTGGCGATTGTCAAGTCCATGTAGAACTTTCGGAACTTTTTTTTTGGCGCACTGAAGCGAGTACACTCGAAGAAAACATGGGCAATTGTCTCCGCGCAGACACAGTTGTCGCATGTCGCGCTGCTGGCCATACCGATTTGAAACAAATAAGCATTCGTAAAGGTCACCCCGAGCCACAGACGGCACAAGAGCGTTTCTTCAGCTCTGGTTATTCCCGACACAAGACGGAGTTGTACCTGTGGACCTTGTGGGTCCAAGTTATGAAGACGGGCGTTGGTGAATGCCGGTGATTTGCGCTGAGCGAGTGTCAGTTCTCGTGCAAGTGATCGGAGCCTTGTATCGGCGTCCATTCTTGATAATGGTGTAGCTGCACAAGGGACATCATCATGAGCAGATCGGGCTGCTTCATCTGCACGGTCGTTTCCATCGATGCTGCAGTGACCCGGTATCCACTGATACGCTATGTCATGTTGTTTCTCTATAGCCTGGTGATGAAGCAGTCGTATTTCAGCAATTAGCTGTTCGTTTGGTCCATGACGATATGGCGAGGCAATGCCCTGTAGGGCTGCTTTGGAGTCGGAGAAGAGTGACCATGTCGGCTGCGGTTCTTCATCTAAGAACTCTAGAGCGGCACGAATGGCGGCGAGTTCTGCAGCCGTGGATGATGTCAGATGCGATGTCTTGAACTTTATTGTGACGGATTTCTCCGGAATTAGCACTGCCCCTGCTGAGCTTGCAGAAGTAACTGCGCTTCAAGATGGCGAATATTTTTCATTCCTCGATAAAGAAGACTACCGACGTTTGCGCGAGCGACGGTTGGCGCGAGAACGGGCATGTCGTCGCCGAGCTAACTTCGATGTTCGTGCAAGAGATGGCGAAGTTCCAATGAATAAAATTGTCGAAATATATATATATAGAAGGATGATATAGCCCGATGAAAGACGCGGGCATAAACGTCACTGTTTCGGCAGTGTTCGTAAAATGAAGCTGGCTGGGTTTTTTTGTTTGTTGTTCTTTTATATCCTGCGCCCTGCGAGTCCCAAGAAACACCCCAAGCCGAATCCCGCAAGAGCTGTTTGACTCCTATTCGTCCGGAGTCATAGTTCATCGATATCCCTGAGCCATCGATGTTTGTACCATGGGAGCTTCGTTTCTTTGTCAAGCGATGAAGAAGAGAACAAATAGAAAGAAAAAAAAATGGCAGCATATCCACGGAGTGAATGATGGAGAGTGGGGCGAAGCATCCGTCTGTCCATTCGTTCTTGCTTCTGTCCGTCCATGCGTCCATCTGTGTGACCGTCCGTTCGTCCATCCACCCGTTCGTGCGTGCATCTGTTCGTGTGTTTGCACGTCCATCCGTGCGTCCATCCCTGCGTTTGTCCATGCATCCGCCCCTGCGTCCATCCGTCTATGCAGCCATCCGTGCGTCCATCCATGCATCCGTCTATGTGTCTGTTCGTTCGTGTAGTGAACACTCCAAGTACCACCATCTCGCATCTTTTCATCATGTATTCCGCATATAGAAGCACCGCCATCCAGCGGACATTCAAAGGACTAAACGAGAGGAGGCACACGCACACTTTCTTACGGCTTGCGCTTCGTGTCTACTTCCCACATTTAGCCACCTAGAGTTCATGGTATATACTAGTTCACTGTATTCATGGCACTGCGGCCCAACGCTCGCTAAACCTTTCTAAAACCAGGGAGGTTACGCCCAGCGAGTATAACGTAGTGTAGCGATCGGGCTATGCCTTGAACCAGCGAGTCATTTGCCACGCCGGATTAGTGCAAAAAGGACAGTCTCGCCACGTCTGGACGGAGGAAGCAACAGAGGCCGGCCCCACGAGACGTCGCCTGCTGAGTGACAGCGGCGCCAGCGGAGTGGAATGTCGCCAAAGAGGCTTTTGAAGCCGCCACTCTATCTCCCGCCTGGGCCAGTCACGCATCGTTAGCGCGTTAACCGGCAGACGACGACGGCGCTGGTCAAAGGGCTATCCCCAGAGAATTCCACGAACCTGGCTCCTCTCAAAAGGTCGCTCTAAGATCTCCTCGTGGGAATGCAGCCCGCGGCCGGCATCAAAGGGGTCGAGGCGCCCGTGCGTCTTCCGCCTCCCCCTGCCCTGTTCTACGGCAGCGCTGCGACTAGTGGCAAGAGTGTGTGTGTATGTGCAAGCCTGTGTTGTGCCTTTATGAACAGACATGATGGGCGGTACTTCATTGAGAGGAACTGCCACATCACCATTGGTCAGCATTGTTTTATATAGTGATCCCCAACCTAGGGACTTAGGGAACGGGGGTCAACAAAAAGGGCGTGGAGTGCCTCGCCCAACGCTCTTCTCTTCTCTTCTGTCATCTCGACAACTCCCGTAATGATGTAAATAAATCCGTTAAGTTTGCTCAAAGCTCTCCCCTAGTCCTTGGCTCGACGGAGCGACGGCGATCGGCCCCGCTACCCGCAGACTGCGGTCGCCGCGACTCGCAACAACTGGTGGCAGCGGTGGGATGCCATCATCAGCGACCTTCCTTTCCATCCGCAACAACTAACTGGTTGGCAGCGGTGGGATGCCATCAGCCACCTTCCTTCCCATCCCTAACAACTGGATGGCAAGCGGTTGGATGTGAGCCTGGAGGACGGAGAATGAACAACACGCCGAGATCATGGAGACTGGCAGCTGTGGACTGGTGAGTGCTGGCTTTGGTTTTTTGGTTGCCAGGCTGATAAGATAGAAGTGCAATCTTTTCGCTGGTAGAGGCTACCACAGAAGCAGTTGTTTACGGAACTTCTGGGTAGAGAGTGAGCTGCACCACACTAGTTCTCTGTCATGGATTTGAGGCGTTTGTTGAAGAATCAGCTCCTGATTCTGGGGGAGGAGCTGGGAGCAGAAGTAAATGCGGGGATGAAGAAAGACGCAATTGTTAGCGCTATCGATGGCTTGAATCTGAGCAGTGAAGATATTAAAGAAATGTGGAGCGAGATTCAAAAGCGTGAGGAACAGGAACGCCAAGAAAGGCGTGAGGAACAGGAGCGTCAGCTAAGGCAAAAAGAAATGAATATAGAACAGTTGCGACTCGAAGTGGAAATGAGGAAGATGGCAGGGGTCCAAGGAGTGGAGGTAGAAGGCAGACAAAATCTTTGTGATTTATCTAAACAACTGCAACCCTTCAAAACAGGGCAAGATGTGGGCCTCTTTCTTGTGAACTTTGAGAGAACCTGCGAACAATCAAAGCTTGGTCGTAGCACATGGGCTCGACATTTGTTAAGTTTGCTGCCATGTGAAGCAGCGGATGTAATCGCGCGGCTTCCGGTGGAGGATGCGGACAACTACGACAAAGTGAAGGATAGCCTTCTAAAGAGGTTCCGACTTTCGCCAGACGCGTTCCGCCAGCGGTTTCGCAATCTGACAAAGAAGCAGGGCAGCACGTATTCTGATTTTGCCTACGAGTTGAAGGTCAACTTAATAGAATGGATGAAAGGAGCCAACGCTTTTGGGAACTTCGAAATGGCTCTTGAAGAAGTGGCTCTCGAACAGTTTTTTTCAAAACTTTCCGAGCCAATGAAGCTCTGGATCCAAGATAGAACCGGCGTAAAAACAATACAGGCAGCGGCCGACTTTGCTGACGAGTACGCGTCACGCCGGGGAGACAGAGACGAGGTTCCTCCAACAAAAGCGGGAGATAAAGGGAAACCTTGGACGGCGAAGCAGGGAGCTGGCGCAGGTACGACTGCACAGAAAAAGACAGACTTCGCTGCAAGTGGTCAAGGATCACAAAACAAACAGGGGGGAAAGGTTTCGGGGGATTCTTCCAAAAAGAGTCCGTTTGAGGCTCGGAAACCACCTACTTGTTACAAATGTATGGAGGAAGGGCATATTGCCGTTGGTTGTCGCAGGCCCAGGCCAGCCTTTTCGTACACTTCTGACTCAGCCACTAGCGAGGAGCTTCTTAGTCCGTACCTTTTTAACCTAACGGTGAACGGAAAGCCGTGCCGCGTCTTACGAGACAGTGGGGCAACCATGGATCTGGTGCACCCGGACTATGTGGCACAAGCAGACTACAACGGCAAGTGTGCATGGATTAAACCAGTTTTGGAGGATGGAAGCATTTGTCTTCCGGTAGCTCGAGTAATTCTTACAGGACCGTTCGGAGAAGTGGAGACGGAAGCGGCGGTGTCAGACAAGCTGCCCCCGCAGTACCCCTATTTGTTCTCGAATCGGACCGACCGTCTGCTGAGAGAACAAGGGAAAAGTTTTCACGAGGGAACAGTACAAGCCTTGACACGAGCTAAAGCACGAGCGTTAGCAGCCGAACTAGAGCGGCAGGAACCGAGTTTTACCGGAAGTCCCGCAACACCAGCTATAGTCAGCGCAGTTGAGCCTGCTATCCCGTCGCCTACTGAAAAAGAAAGAGAGGGGCCAGAGAAGCAGACTAGCACTGATACAGCGGAAAGGGAATCGGAGGAGGGGCTGCTCGCGTTGCCGGTATCAAAAGCACTAAGCAATGTACTGGGGAAAGTGACAAGAGACGAGCTCATCGAGCAGCAAAAAAGCGATCCTAGCCTTAGGGAGATTTGGAACATCGTCAGGGAAGGGGTGGCGAGGAAGAATGTCAGTTTTCCTGTCAAAGAGGGCATCTTGTACCGCCACTACCGGACTGCAAAAGGTCGCATGTTCGACCAGATTGTAGTGCCGGCTAAGTATCGGTCTGACATTGTGGATCTCTGTCACGGAGTTGGTTGGTCGGGGCATTTAGGAGCTCGGAAGACCAAAGATAGGCTCCTAACGGAGTTTTATTGGCCAGGATGCTTCAAAGAAGTTGAGAAGCACGTAAGAGCGTGTGACACCTGCCAGAGAGTGGGAAAACCGCACGAGAAGGGAAAGGCACCACTTAAGCTTGTTCCGCTCATTTCGGAGCCATTTCGCCGGCTGGTAATAGACGTTGTGGGACCACTCCCAGTGACAAAGTCAGGCTACCGGTATTTGCTTACCGCCATTTGTCCAGCAACCAAATTTCCTGAGGCGATCCCAATGAAGGAGCAAAGCTCCGTAGAGGTAGTCAACGCCCTACTGTCTATTTTTTCGAGAGTGGGCTTTCCTCAGGAGATACAGTGCGACCAGGGCTCAGTATTCACCAGCGTTCTCACTACGGGATTCCTGGAAAAGTGTGGAATGAAAATAATCCACAGTTCCGTGTACCACCCGCAGTCCAATAGTGTAGAGCGGTGTCATTCCGTGATGAAACGAGTTCTGCGAGCCCTTATCTTTGAAAGGAAGTGTCAGTGGGATGCTTGTCTTCCGGCAATGCTGTTTGCGCTGAGATCGGTCACTCATGAAGCGACGGGTTTCAGCCCCGCGGAGCTGGTTTACGGACGGACGCTCAGGTCTCCACTGCGACTTTTGCGTGAAACCTGGGAGTCGAAGAGTGCCGACCCTACGGTGGTCGAGTACATTCTGGAATTGCTGGAAAGGCTGTGGTGTGCTCGCGACATTGCTGAGGCGAACATGAGAGAGGCGCAAAGTAGAGCCAAGAGCTACTACGATCGAAACGCGAAACTGAGAGCTTATCAGGAAGGCGATCAGGTAATGGTCTTGCGCCCCTCACGAGCAAATAAGCTGGAGATTCAATGGGAGGGGCCCCTTCGGGTTGTGAAAAAGCTCTCGGACACAAATTACGCACTGGAACGTAAAGGAAGACGCCGAGATGTTGTCATTTACCACCACAATTTAATGAAGAGCTATGTGGGAGAAGTGCAGAAAGTGAACTTGGCTCTTAACAGCACGGAGGAGCTAGCACCTGAAATTCCAGGCTTGGTGGGGGTTGAAAGATCAATGGATGTTACCGATGTCATGAAAGCCGTAGCACCGGCCGAGGGCTTGACTGAGAAGCAGAAAGTCGACTTACGCAACTTATTGTCAGAACACATCACTGTTTTCTCGGAAAGGCCAGGGCGAACTGAGGTTATCACTCATGACATTGAGCTAACTTCTGACACCACTGTCAAGTCGAGGCCGTATAGACTAGCCCCGCGACAGCAGGAGATCTTGAAAAAAGAAGTAGATCGAATGCTCGAGCTTAAGCTTATCGAACCTTGCGAAAGCACCTGCACGTCCCCTATGATTCTCGTTGAGGTTACGGGAAAGGATCCACGGCCTTGCGTGGATTACCGCAAACTTAACGCGATCACGAAGGACCAAACCTATCCTATACCCAACGTAGAGGAGCTGGTGGAAAAAGTGAGCGCCGCTAAATACGTCTCGACTTTGGACTTAGTGAGAGGCTATTGGCAAGTTCCAATGACTAAACGAGCTAGTGAATATGCGGCCTTTGTGGCGCCGACGGGCACATTTAGGCCCCTAGTTCTGAGCTTTGGCCTTAAGAACGCCCCCTTTTGCTTTTCAAGGCTAATGAACCGAGTTCTGCAGGGCGCTGAAGGCTATGCTGTTCCCTACTTAGACGACATCGCTATTTATTCCAACACATGGGAAGATCACCTGTACCATCTTAGCGATGTCCTTAGACGTTTGACGCACGCTGGACTGACGGTGAAGCCTGCTAAGTGCCAGCTAGCTCGCGCCGAAGTACGGTACCTAGGGCACGTGGTAGGGCAGGGCAGGAGGCGACCTGATGAGTTGAAAGTAGAGGCGGTTAGCGAGTTCCCGCAACCGGAAAGCAAGACGGCTATCCGCTCCTTTTTAGGCCTGACAGGGTATTATCAGCGCTACATCCCTCATTACTCGGAGGTAGCCGCTCCGTTAACGGATGCACTGCGCAAGAATGCTCCCGAAAAGGTAGTTTGGAGTGCGGAAATGGAGGGCGCCTTCCAGGGACTCAAAGCGGCTCTTGTTAGCTCACCCGTACTGCATGCACCGAACTATGATCGTCCCTTTATTGTGCAGTGCGATGCCAGCAACAGAGGCTTAGGAGTAATACTGTGCCAGGAGGATGAGAACGGGAACGAGCACCCTGTGTTGTACGCCAGCAGGAAACTCTCTGTTCGTGAGGAGGCCTACAGTGCTTCGGAAAAAGAATGTGCCTGCATTGTGTGGGCTACCCAAAAATTAGCCTGCTACCTCTACGGAACTTCTTTTGTCTTCGTCACTGACCACTGCCCACTGACATGGCTATCGCAAATGTCGGGAAAGAATCCACGACTACTACGTTGGAGCCTTGCGCTTCAGGAGCTTAACTTCACTGTGAAGTATAAGAAGGGTTCCGCAAACGCCAATGTTGACACATTAAGCAGAGCTTTTTAGCTTTTCTTTTGCTTTTGCTTTCTTTTGTGTTCAGTTGAGGGGCGTTTTTCCATAATTATTTAAGGGGTAATTGGAGGAATCGAAATTTTTTAGCTATGGGCAAGAGTATTCGTGTGGTTGCAAAAAAAAAAAAAGCGTAGGTGCAATGTGGCGCATTTCAAAGACCGGCCTGGTTGCCGAAAACTCATTGCCGGCGCTTGCTTGTTCTAGCGGTGGGTCTTTGTGGTTTAAATGGTGTTGGGAGACTGCGGTTACTGTGATCTCTCCCGTCGAGCAGCTGATACTACCCGACGTCCGAGATCTTCCCGTCGGCGGAGGAGCTGTAGCGATCGGGCTATGCCTTGAACCAGCGAGTCATTTGCCACGCCGGATTAGTGCAAAAAGGACAGTCTCGCCACGTCTGGACGGAGGAAGCAACAGAGGCCGGCCCCACGAGACGTCGCCTGCTGAGTGACAGCGGCGCCAGCGGAGTGGAATGTCGCCAAAGAGGCTTTTGAAGCCGCCACTCTATCTCCCGCCTGGGCCAGTCACGCATCGTTAGCGCGTTAACCGGCAGACGACGACGGCGCTGGTCAAAGGGCTATCCCCAGAGAATTCCACGAACCTGGCTCCTCTCAAAAGGTCGCTCTAAGATCTCCTCGTGGGAATGCAGCCCGCGGCCGGCATCAAAGGGGTCGAGGCGCCCGTGCGTCTTCCGCCTCCCCCTCCCTGTTCTGCGGCAGCGCTGCGACTAGTGGCAAGAGTGTGTGTGTATGTGCAAGCCTGTGTTGTGCCTTTATGAACAGACATGATGGGCGGTACTTCATTGAGAGGAACTGCCACATCACCATTGGTCAGCATTGTTTTATATAGTGATCCCCAACCTAGGGACTTAGGGAACGGGGGTCAACAAAAAGGGCGTGGAGTGCCTCGCCCAACGCTCTTCTCTTCTCTTCTGTCATCTCGACAACTCCCGTAATGATGTAAATAAATCCGTTAAGTTTGCTCAAAGCTCTCCCCTAGTCCTTGGCTCGACGGAGCGACGGCGATCGGCCCCGCTACCCGCAGACTGCGGTCGCCGCGACTCGCAACAGTAGCAACCCTTTCTTGTCAGATAGTGCTCAATGTACATGCCAATGGCTGCTAAGGGGGAATGAGAGACGTGAGAATTCGGCGTTTACATTTTACGGCTTGCGCTTCGTATATACTTCCCACCTTTAACCACCTCGAGTTCATGGTATTCATGGCACTGCAGCTCATCGCTCGCTAACCTTTCTAAAACCAAGGAGCTTACGCCCAGCGAGTATAATGTAGCAACCCTTTCTTGTCAGATATTGCTCAATGTACATGCCAATGGCTGCTAATGCGGAATGAGAGACGGAAAAATTCGGCTTTTAGTCAATGCGCACGCTGCGAATTTTTAATTGTTCAACAACGCACAGGAGAAATTTCCCACCGGCACCATCTTGCAGGTCAAAGCGTAAAACATGTTACGCACTACTACGAGGGACGAACGGGTGCCGCTCAAAGGAGCTTCGCCCCTAAAACATGAAAGAGGGATTGCGATGAAATGTGGACCAGCCTCTACTGAAGCAAAATAGTTGGGTGGGAAATGCGACACCTGTTCTCTGCTCACGCGCATGATAAATAACGCTTATAAGCAGTGTATAATAAGGTGTACAGTTATATGGGACGCGCATCGCGGTAGCGTGAAAAGCCGGAAAATAGACAAAGCGGCAGATCCCTTTAAATGGAGAGACACTGAAATGCTAAAAAAAATGCGAAGTTATACATTACAGCGGGCGAAACTCCGTGTAAACTCGTGTCCTATGCACGAGTTGGTAGAAACACTTCCATCACGCCGTGTTATTCTGCCAGGAAGCTGCATGCACAATACCGGAAAAGGCCTGGAAGATTTCAAGCCGGGGATACAGAGGCAGGCAAGGCGTACCGTCGGCACTGGCGTCGTGTTTACCTATATAAGGTGGGGAAGATGGAGTAGATCCGAGACTTACGCGAGTGTACTAGCGCTGACCTCTCGAAGGTTTTGCGCGGAAATAAATATAAAAATAAATGAAGGAAGGGAAGGTGTGGGCACGGGAGAGGACGATGAACGTAGGAGTCGATGAAGGAGAGAAAATTACGAAAGAGAAAAAAAAAAACTACGGCGAGAAGAACTGTTCGTAGCCATTCTATTCTCTTTATTTCGTTTAGTTTGCTATACGTTTTTTTTCTTTACTTGTTCATTTTGTTTCCGGGTAGTCATTTTTTTTTTGCTACAGAACTTGTAGAAGCATAGCAGCCGAGGGGGTATAAACGTTAAACTCTCCACCGCAACACAGTTATAACAGAACAGAACAGAACTGTAGGACGAGAAAGAGAATAGCAAAGAGAGCGAAAGGGAGAACAAAAAAATGAAAAGATGCGTGCAGAAAGAATGCGTGGAATGAAAGAAAAAATAGAAGCTGAAAGAAAAAATAAGATAATATGGTCGATTACAAAGAAAGGAAGAAATGTAGACGTCTAAAATTAAATGTGGTAGGGAAAACACACGAGCAAATAAAAGAGGTAAGGAGATAAAATTGAAAAAAAAAAACAGTACGCAACCTGAGCATGCAACCGCAACGCCGCTGCCCTTCGCCTCTCCCCGTTCTGACAATTTCGCGAGGAGGAACAGCGAGACCTTTGGCGTGGACGCTTAATGCGGAAAAGAAAATTTCGTTGACGCCGAACCGTAGAGACGAGATACCAGCGAAGGCGGTAAAATAAAAGCATTGCCGTGCAAAACGGACCCCCGAACATGGATTTCCCACGTGCCTGTGTAGTGGTTCGTCGTGTTGTTTGGAGACCACACAAGTATATGCAGTTGTGCTTGTGTTTCGCGGATTCGCAATGTACACATAGTTCACGGGAGTCGGACGCTCGTCCCCGGCATACCGTCGTGACGCCGTCCAACTGTGGAAACTCGTTGGGCCGCGACGTGTTTGCGAAGCGTTCGCAGAGAGCATCCAGATATTGAATGCAGGGACAGAATACGGTCCTCCGATTCCTGTGCACATCGAGGTTGCCGAACTACAGTTTTCCGCTATAGCGGAAATCACAACTATGAATCTGGTGCCGCGACACAGTATAACTGATCTGCATATCATTTATTTATTTATTTATATTTATTTATTTATTTATTATTTATTTCACACACTGGCGCCCAAATAAGGTGCCACGGTTGCTCCTTGCATCTTGATCCCGTGTACATGGATCACCCTTATTCTCATCTCTCATTTACCTTGGCCATTTCTTTCTCTCCGTAGAGAAAGAGAGAGAGAGAATGATTAGGGAAACGCAATCAACCACAAAAAATCTAGTTTGGTATGCTAAATCTAGTTTACTATGCTAAAGAAAAGGAGGCAAGAAAGCGGAAACAGAGTCGTGGGGGGGGGGGTACAAAATATTAGGAACAAGAGGACTATACTCCCTAACAGGGCCCTGTGGCGTAAAAAAATATCAATATTGTCTTTATACAAATGGTTCATAAACAGATGTCCAGGCTATGTTTTTCAAACCAATTTTGTTCTTATCGCTTATCCTGCATACCGTTTTTGTGAGCTTAGGCGAGTTATGCACTGATCATATATAAATATGGTTATGCTGCGTGGATGCTCGCGTGCGTGGTCGACAGAAATGAGAGAAAAGGAGAGAACCGGGGCCCCCTTTCTCTCAAAAGGCTGTTACGTCATCGCTGTTTGTAAAGCAAATTCCAGCCAATCCTGGAGCTCAGTTTACTTTAGTGTAGGCGTGGTCCGCCAATGGCAAGTTGAGTCTACGGATCAAAAAGCTGCACGGATTTGGTGCCGCGTGCGTAGCATAAAAAAAAAACTCAGCAGTTTCTATTAAAGTGCACGGTAGTGTTTTTTGTTGTTATTGTTTTTTTCACCGATTCACGGTACGGGCCACTTCGAATCAAAACTGACTGTACTTGCAATTTTCGGCTATAGTCGAACATGATTGGTTCTACAAAATAAATAAATATGAATAACAAGTGGGATAAAAATACCAGCACTCGTAGATGTCGGTTTAGAGTGTTTGTTTTAACCTAACGTGGTAGAGTTTGGGACCAGTCGTGTTTTCTCAGCCAGGAATTGTCAGTGCCCCCCCCCCCCCTTTTTTTTCCCGCTGGTGCTCAAAGAAGTGGAATGGGATATCGTTCAAAACAGTGAGAACACCCAGGAAACCACAGAAAGAAGGAACTCACTTCAGTTTAATAGAAGTGCTCTGTTTACGTAAGGCCCCTCGGTTCTGCCTTTTTGTCGCACGGCAACGGAATGCTTGTTATCGTTTTCTAGAGACAATATTTTGACGGAGCTCAGCTGTCTCAGAAGTGCCCGAAAACACGTTGTAGATTTCCCTTGAGAAGATAGTGCTCGAGAAAAAAAAACCACGGTGGCCAGATTGAATTGCCAATCAGCCACAACGTACGAAACATCAGGTCCTGGTAAGACGTCGCCGGTGTACGCCAAGCTTTTCTGCAGGAACCGGAATGCTGATTCGGCAATCTTCATCCCACAGGGTGTGCGATTCTCCGAGTCTTTTGTTAAACACGCTACGTGATATATGGCTCGCTTGCAGCACTCTGTCGCGCTAAGCTATTTTTTTTAGTGCATAGCACTTGACAACACTTCATTGCGAGTGCCTCGAGCTCTAATTATTTGCCGAGTGGCGTTTATCCAACATCTGTATTCGTCACGAATTAAGTCTGCTGCCTCATTTGAATCGATGACAGGAAAACACGTTCCGAACGCAAGTAAGCTCGATAGTCATACCAAAGGCATGCTCACTATGGCAACCAATTTTACAACGTTATTTTGACGCTATAGGAGTCTAGACGAGTGCGTTCAGACGAAGGCACAACTTTGTATCAAACTTAGCATCTTTTTAATAGAACTTCACTCGTTGCTCTATAGAATCGGTGCGATTGTTTCATGGCGTGCCGTATAGAGCATCGAATTGATCGCTATGCAATACACGTGTTGGTACTCGCAAACAAAAGTCGCAGCCGGATGTCCCGAGACGCTGGTGTTCGTGTTTTGTTTACGCCTGCAAACTCTCTTGGACACCGGTAGTGGATCGCGTCCGCATGTGCAGCTTTATTGAGTATGACGGGTCGATATTATTTCGCCTGTCGTCAACTTGCGCACAAAGGAGTACACGAATCGCAACATTATCCGAAAAAGTGGCGAACACAGGACATCTGGCTTAGAGTGTCTCATATTTTACATCAACGGCCTCAAACATGATATGCCTTCGACCAGACACACATATCTAACGCCGCAATATATAGTGTATTTTTCTCCTTTTTCTTACACCTGCAATTCTGGACACCCGGGCCTGCAACTGGTCCGGTCAAAAACATGGTCTCTGTTGCCTCGGCAGGTTCACGCCCTTTTCGGAGGCCCTTTTCGAAACGGCACAACACGGACAGAGGTAACTGCCACAAAGGCACTGCCAGACGGAGCAGCAGATAGATGCACGTAGATCTGTTGCAGGCACACGCACATGACTCAAGCGCACGAGCGGTCACGCAACAAGGAAGGCATGCGGCTTTCACTTTTAAAATGGCTCAGATACTGCTGTGCGCTCGACAATTCACTTGTGCTCGCATACACTATGCACAATGCATTTCTAGACAGCTTTTCTGCGTGAATTCGATTACCTATTTCGATCGTGAAAAGCGCACTGACAGGCTTAGTAACTTATCAGGAGGCAACCGTCACGTGGTTGCATCATTGCGACAAAATTTGAGAATGAAGTAACAAGCCGAGGAGAGTTAGAGGTGGGTCGGTAGATGTCGGTGACACGATGACTCATATTGTCGCCTTTTCTGAACTTCCTATGTCATTTCTCAAGCTTCGCGCTGGCGGTTCGCAGCAACTGTCACGACTACGAATGAAGACGCATCATTGGTGCTCATTGGCTGCTTCTTTCTGTCTTACTCTCTGTCCAGTATGACATTTTAGAAAGCGCACAATTATAAAATTGTTGTATACAGACAGAAAGCTATAGGGTGTATATCTTCCACCACCAGAGGTAGCTGTAGATGAGATATAACTGCCGTATTTTATCCCGAACGAATAGGTAAATTGCTCACGTGGGCGTAATATCTTTGCGGTATACCACCCACACTGCGGCCAGATATTGAACCATATTTAGTACTAAATCCCCGCGACGTCTTTAAGATGAACGTCGATTTCTGTATTCCTTGCGTTGCAGCATGAACAGCTGAATCTCGCATGGTACAAGAGCTTAGAACGAACACGCAAATGCGTTAGGCATAGTCGTAAGTAACGATGTTCTTTAGCAGTTATAGAAACTATTCACCACGGAGGAAAACGTGACCGTTAGATTGCGCAAATGAATCGCCACAGCCTTAAGTCTCCCACATGGCCACAGGTGGCCGGACGAGGAAAATGCGTAGTCATTCGAGATAAAGCGAGACGTTCAGGTAGCCGTGGTATATAAATCGCTATAGAAAAAAAAAGGCGGGTGCATTCACATAGCCCAGACTTCGTAACTATTATTTCCAGGAAGTTGGGGCTTGGGATAAGACTGAATAGCACCGATTCACGCAAGACCTGGCAGCTTTTACCCGCCCACTTATGCTTCTCAGTATACGTACTGGATCACTGCCGTGCACCAACTTGCTATACTTGGCTATACTTGGATCACTGCCGTGCACCCACCATAGGCGTAGCCAAAACACAAGAAAGAGAGAGAGAGAGAGAAACAAATAAATAAAATATACAAGGAGGTTAACCGAGTAGAACAACATGTTTGCTAACCTGTATAGGGTTGAGGGAATGGAAGACATAAAGTTACTTAGTTACTACTTATGCACTAGTGTTTTGAGTAACCCTGGTTAACAGGACTGCGTTGGAAGTCACTTGTTCCTATCTGAAGTGCTATGTATAGACGTAAAAGCGTCGCCATGTCTCATGTTTTTTCTGTGCCATTAATATAGTTTCAACTCAACCAACAACCTAATCCTAACCTAGTCGATATGGAAATCCCATGCATAAGCTCCCTGTGAATCTAACGCCTAGAAATAACTACAGACGTTGCATTGGGCTATTTGACGATTCCTTGGAAATGGACGGCTATGTACTGGTCACATGAAAAACTAAGTAATTATTTACGTCCTATATTATATAAACTCCGGGACTACTTCGCTGCAAGCCTGACATTTCTACTTCAGGAATGCTCATGTTCCGCACGAAATCACTGTAGCACAATAAGCTACATCTCGCAATGGTAGCTACTAGACGATAGTTATAGCGCGAGAACAGAACGACGACATAGAGACAAGAAAGACACCTTGTCGTCATTCTGTTCTCGCGCTATGACTATCGTCATGTCATACCAACTAGCCCAAACTGCCACACTTCTAAGGTAGCTACAGCTTATACAAGATAGCAAAGGTGTCATTGTGTATTTCTTTTTCTGGGCAAATGTGTAATCTGTCCTAACGACGGGCACTACGTGCGTCGAATTGTCAGATTAGTCACTGCGGTTGATTATATCTTGTGAAACTTGCTTATAGTAAAATATTAATCTAGTCTGTGAGCTGTCACGCACGAAAGGAAATTGAGGTATGCTTGACAAGACATGCTCTAAAGGTTAAAAAAAAAGTGCCGGCGTAAGTTTTCTCATTTGCCGCCATATCGCGCAGAAGTTTGTTGGATAATAAAACGCTGACCGCCAGCAACCTTTTATTATAACAAACCTAAAATTTACGCTTACGCAAAAGGAACAGTTTATGAAATGTGAAATTGGCGTTTACGAGTATTAAAACTAAATAGCTATGAAATGTTTGCCTGCTGCCTTGCTGTTCCCAAAAGCTTACACTAAGTGGCCAACACTATACTGATAAAAATTATCTCACTGCCCAGAGGAGATGAATCATTGTTGTTTGAATCATTGCGGACTTCACTGGCCACGAAGGTGTTCCCACGGGCTTAAAAAAGTTCAATTAACTGGAAATTTTATCCAAACAATGTAGTTTTATGGACCAGAGAAAACGCTGCTTCGTGAGCAGATATAGTAATTTAGAACTCCTCCAATATGTCGAAACATACATAACGATGCATGAGATAAACGAACCGAAGATTTAAAAATGTATTCCAGCTGTACATGTTGAATTCAACTATATTTTAGCATATGCTAGGTCGTTTAAGTTCTTGTATCTAAGGTAGACTGAGTACGTTCTTAGACAGAGTCCAAATCAAACAGCTTGACCAATGCGTTCTGCCGAGAGGATAATCCATTGAGAAGTGGCCGAGAAATACGGTTCCTTAGAGAAGGCAACGTGCTTACAGTGAACACCGGACACTATTTACAGAGTGGCCAAAGCGCGCTCTCCTAAGTAAGTCGGGAGAAAGACTGTTCGAACCTTTAAGTTAATCCTCGCTGATCCTTTAGACGGAGATGGATTAGGTGAGCTCGTGTTTCTTTAAGGTGGCACGCTCGCACCACACGGCGCACCATGTCGCACCAAGTTTAGAGCGAAAAAAGATATCCCGTTCACTGATCACGCTGCATGACTAAATAGTTGTCGCTAAGCCGGCTGCTCTAGAAAGAGTGGCCGTACGCTGATGACAAACGTACAGTCTCTGATTTCACGCACTTTTTTATCTTTGTTTTCGACAGCGATCAAGGCTGCCCTGCTCATCCAACGCTGGTATCGCCGCTACCTGGCCCGTCAGGAGATTCGCAAGCGCTGCTCATGGAATATATTTCAAAGCCTCGAGTACGCCGGGGAGCAGGATCAAATTAAGGTAAGTCCTTCCTTGCCTGTGCTGCGCTTTTAGTGTTGTTGTTGTTTACGAGCGTCTTAAGTTTGTCACGCGCCTTACTTAATCAAGAAGATGAGCCTCGGTTGAAGGACGGCTTGAGCGTTGTGTTTTGTGTGTTTCCGAGTCACGCGAAGATTACTTCGCGTCTGCCACGCACGAGCGAGTAATCCTCGCATGTTATCGGAACTCTTGTTACGGCCATAACCCTAGAACGCGGATTTGAGTCATTAGCTGGCGCCTGGCGCCCTGCATTAAGTCTGGGAATTTCGTAACTGTGGAAGTTTTGTAGGAACTTGAAACAGACTCTTAAGTTGTTTATCTGGTAAGGCCTTCAGCGCCCTCAGCTTTATTAACCATCTTATATTTATTTACGACGCTATTCATTCGACTTTAATGTGGTGTTGCAGGAAATTATTAAGAAAAGAAAGCCTATTGTGACGAGCGAGGTAAAATATTCTTTTGAAACGTCATGTGCATGTCAAATCGCTTCTTTAGGGGCCGAAAAGAAAATATGCGTCAATGTGAGAATGCCTCAGCTCGGCTATAATGTAAAGACAAGTGCATTGCTTCATAGTTACAAATGATTGAATCATTACGTGACTTCCAGTTTTTACATCACTGTAAACTAAGATACTTCTTTAGTACTTATATATATCAAACAAACTTTCACGAACGTGTAAAGTGACCAAGATATGTGAACACAAGCAGTGTGATCACTAAGGGTTGCTGACTGAGTTCCAAGAGAAGGCAAACGTGCAAGCAGGAGAAACTTAAGTGGGAAGATGAGATTTAGGAGTCAACCTGGTCCTGTGCTTGCTGCAGCAAGACCATCTGTATGCATGATCTGCAGCAGCAAGCGCAGGACCGGGTTGACTAGCGTTGCATGAGGGAGCCCTTTGCCCTTCAGCGGGCGTAGTCAGGCTGATGAAAACAATGCTTCTGCTGCTGATGATGATGACGAAATCGACATAAAATTGACAGTGCCTACTGTGTTGAAGTAAAAATGTCTAAAGTGGTATTAAACTAACACGTTCGACGGAGCGGTGGCACTTCTTATATATTTTTCATGATTACAGGTTGCATGAAAACATCTTGAGTTCGCGCGCGCTATCGTGTTGTTTTCGTTTCAATACTCAACTGAATTCCAGCCGTTGCTTATTAAACTTCGAAGTACAATTGTGACCGTGGTTACCAAGAAACCTTTCGCTACGTGATGCAACGCTGCTGTGGGTTGTAGTGGGCTCTTGGCTTTTTCTAACCAATGTAGCGTCGCACTGACATGGCTAATTCATGTGTGCTTAATCGATGAGTAAAGAGACCATCGATCTTGTCCTCTGTCACTATTTCCCACTTCGATAAATAACGCCAAACTCTTCAGCATACCTTGGTTAGAATGAATGACGGGCTGTTCACAAAAGCAACGATATTTTGGAGCCAAGATTTTATGTTTGAATCTCTCAGAAAGCCACTCCAACTCCATCGCAGTACTCGAAGGTGGCAGACTTCGATGAGTATAGCGGGGTTGTGGAGGCAAAGAAGGTGGAAGTGTCACTGTTACGAATGAAACCCTTTATTGGAGTAGCGCGTTCTCAAAAAATCATCACTGAGTGCACAAGCAAGTAACCATCACGAGACAAGCATATATAGCGGCAATTGTGGATTGCTTGAACCGACGTCATATAAACAGCCACGCTGGAGCCCCAACAAAGCTGGACGTGAACTTCGCATTGTCATGCTAGTGTTATAAGTAATACCTCGCAAGCTGGTTCTTTCGTCATTGGTGCATAGAGGCCTAATACAGTACACTGAACGATGGTTCTGAATGATCCACATGCACGTGTATTCTGACGCTTCCCGTTATTCGTTACCTCGATTACCTTAATTGCAAAGCCGGGCAAAGCCTGGTTAACTATCGCAGACTTCTTTATTGCCTCTTTCTGTAGTTCGCGCTTAGTCCCTTCTTGTGGGGTGCAGCAGCAATCGCGAGCTCTCTTAAGGACGACCCAGAGTGCTCGAGGTATAAGCATCATACCGATGCTTCGAGTGAGCGTATATACTTATCCATGTCTGCGTCCAGCTTCTCATTACACTCACCCTGCTCTCTGTCGGACGGTATAGGTGATGTTTCCGGTTACGAAGTTACGCGTAGGCTACAATTTACTCGTCTACAACGTGGGCCTAATTACCGCGCCATGATTACGCCCAAGTCTCATTAACGTAGCTACGCATAGCCAATCAGGCGGAGCCGTTGCTCGGCAGTTTTGAAAGTGATTTCTACGCAATCCTGAGTGAGCGTGCGCTGTGTACACGTACCACGCGTGGATATCGGAGGTCAAGCCTTTATGCTCGACGCTGTCCAGATTGTTTGACGTGCCCGCTTATTAGGTAGCCTCGGTGGTCGCGACCGGTTTTTTTTTTCTCGCGGCACGTAATTCGTAGGCGCGGGAGGGGGAAGGGGGTGCCTCTCTGGATGCATGCACTTCGCTTCCTCCTAGCATCGTCACGCCTGCAGCGTCCCATCTACAGTGACGCTGAACTAGGCGAAACCGAAACCCGCATCTTGGCACGAGTACGCGCATCCACTCGAGCGCTCCGAACATGTTTTGTCCATTTTGCGAGTCTCGGTTTCGCATTGATCAGAATAGGGAAACTAGAAGAGCTCTTCCCGGAGAAGCCATGCGTGCCGGTGACTTTTGACGACTGCGGCAGCCTCAGAAGTTTTGGCTGGTCGCAATACGCTCTTCTCCGAAGAAAGTGGAGCAGAAAAAAAGAAAAAAAGAGGGAGAGAACGTTTTATACGCAGTGACAAAGTTTCAGCAGAGTGACTCGTTGGGCGAGTTCGATCATTCTTAACGTAGCTTATAGCACTAAAAAAAAAAAAAACTTGTCGTCGTCGTCGTTGGCCCAGTGTGACCATGGGGTCTAGCGACTTCGTCGGTGGGCGACTCGTCGGCCGATGACGGACGCTTGTCCTTCTCTCGTGTTGTTGTTTCTTTTTCGCCATAAGCTAGGTTGACAAAATTTCACTCCATAAGTGCGTGCTATTTCACGGATCATTTTCAACGATGAGTGGCACACTGATGTGCTCCATCCTTTCGTGTATAGTTGCCTCTCGGTCCAGATCTCACAAACAAGCAAGTGTGTGGTCAATTCCATAATTTCTCCTGGAAACAGCCCCATTTTTCTTGAATAATGATTGCGCCCATTCTTTGTGGTATATACACATTGCGTACAGTCGCTCACTCCGGGTCAAACTCGATCGTTTGAACTTTGTGTCCCTGTTTGAAGACGTGGTTCTGGAATATCGCATGGCGTACACATGCAGTCAATGCTCTAAGTTAGGGGAAGAGAGGGATCTTGTAGGCCCCGCTACGGTGGCCTAATAGTTATGGCGCTCGACTGCTGACCCGAAGGTCGCGGGATCGAATCATGGCTGTCGCGGCTGCATTTTAGATGGAGGCGAGAATGTTCGAGACTAGTGCATTTAGATTTAGGCGCACGTTAAAGAACCCCAAGTGGTCAAAATTTCTGGATTCCTGCACTACGGCATATCTCGTAATTATATGGTGGTTTTGTGACGTCAAACCCCCAATATTATTATTATAGAGGGAGCTTGTACATCTGCAATGTCCTTTTTCCCCCTTTCCTCCCGGTTCTCTTGCCACATTTTTAACCTGCTTTATTAATAGGCCATTGAAGCAATGAATTAGCATCTGCTTTGATCGCTTATTTTCAGCTTCGTTAATCAAAAGAATGGTTGTTATGAAACCTTAATATCACTTTTTCTACAGGATGTACTTAATGTCGCTATGCTTCCTCTGTTAATTTTCTGTCCATCTGAAATGCTATCTGATATGTCGGTGTCCACATTTGATGGTGCATGGTATTTGTTGTGTTCCCTAACGTTACGACTTCAAACTCATCCATGTGTGTATGTTTGTGCGTCTGGTTGTGTGAGAGAGAAGGAGATAGACCCTCGATTTAGTACTCTATTAATATGTGAACTCTGTATTAAATACCACCCTGCGTAAATAGACGAAGCCTAACCCAGGACTGAAACTTCGTTTCAATCTTGCGTCACACAGGGAAACCAACAAGCGAACCGAACGCAAGTCGAGCAGCACAACTTCCACGCAAAACGATGTTGCTCGGGCCCATGTCTTCCTTAAAGGCCAATGCCTGACTGAATCTGGCGTATTCGTGGGAGATCTTTTTGGGCTCGCTGGAAATCGGCACATGCTCACAAGCACGATACTATGCCGCTCGAACGAACTCGATTGGCTAAGAAAAAACATAAAATATTGACAAATCACATGTATTGCGGGAATCAGCTTGTTGCGAACCACTCAGTCAGTAGCTGTCTATGCTGCATTTTTTTTTTTTTTTGCTTTGAGCCAAGCAATACAAGGTAGGGCTCTGGACGGGACTATTTTTCTGGCCCGAGCCGGGCCCAGCCCGAAAACTTCATGCTCCGACCAACCCAAGCCCGGCCCGCTCTTTTTAAATACGGTCCGTGCCAGCCCGGGCCCGAAAAACTTAAACCCGGCCCGGTCCGTTTCAGACAGTTATGCATCGAACATGAACGAGGCACTTTTCACTCTTCACTTATTGTGAAGATACATGCCTGATATATTTTAGTGGGTGTTTTGGAACATCTCTCAGTGTCACGCCATTTCAATTGTATATTCTGTATACTTTCAGTTAATTACACCCGTAACACTTCTGCGAAATAATGGCAGGGTAATATAAAATATAATTGGAGTCGTAGGTGCCTGTCTCATGTACGCAGTGCTAACCACAGAATCTTATTTTCGCGTTTCAAACAATGACTACAAAATATACTGTCCTCATAAAGTTGTTTATGTAGACTCAACCACTCCTTACGGTATGCCAGACCGTGTTTCACTCAACCAAAATGGTGAAAACTTATATTACGAGTTTCTTGAAATTACGCGTAACATACCGATGGAGCGAAATTCTAGACGTCTAGTACCTGCAGATTTCAGTGAGTGGTCTAAATTAACCGCAGCCATCAACTACGAAATTTTACATAACCTGCGCCTCTTCGATACATTAATTAAACCCCACAAAACAACAGAACAAAACTGCGTAGATCCGCCATTATATTGATATGGGTGAGACCCGGGCATAATACGGGCCTAACTCAGGCCCGGGCCTGACCCAAGCCCGAAGCTAATGGGCCCGAGCCCGGCCCGGGCCCGATCCGACTATGCTTTACCCAACCCGGTATGGCCACCGGCCGGGCCGGGTTTTACGACATGTACCAGCGTCTTCTATTTTTGTTTTGTTGTTGTGAATCGTGTAGTTGCATGTGTGCACATCGCGAGCTTTCCAGGCACGCAGACTACACTGGTGTTTAAAGGTCAATTTACGGCATGACGTAACGTCAGTACTCACGTTAGGGCACAGATGTCAGTTGTATCGAAACGAAGGGCACGCTACGGTGCAATGATATGGATATCATATGCAGCATTCGTTAGCATATTCATCCGGGGTCGATATTTTTTTAATCTAGCTTTCTGTACATATGCCATGATTATTACACTGTCATGAAAGGGGAGCTGACACTGGAACCACAATTGACGGTAACACTACATGATGCCTGTCTCATAAGAGTACAGCTGTCAGCACACTTAACACAAATGTACTGCAACGTGTTCTGAAAGAGTTTGATTTACGATAGCGGCGCTTGGCTTTGGGTTCTATTGCCGAAATTCTACCCACGTATGCCGAAATACTGTCCAAGCATACCGAGGTCATATCTCGGCAACAGCACTCTGCGCTTCACGGCTGACATCAGTTAAAGTAGGGAGCGTTCGTATTAAGCTTGCTGCCGACTGTACATATACCTTATGTTCATTATCTTGTGACCCAGGGTTATGCAACTTTATTAAAAATTAATTTCACGGATTTGGAGCTGGCCGCTTGTCTGAGGTGAGCTTTTCCGACCAGGCAATGGCTACACTTGGATGCCTTTCGTCCGGAGATCGTATTAGTGTCTCCCATGTCGTTCCTGAGGGTGCTGGCCGAATCTAGCACTGCGACAACCGTGTAGGTTGCACCGACGTCAGGTCTGCACATGATTTTTTAGAGCGCAAGTTTTAGGCGCCTGTTCCGGCGTTAATCGGCGTAGTCGTAACAGCTGTCGAGCGAACGAGAACGGAAGACAGCAAACACGGTGCGCAGCGGAGGATGAAAGACGCTGATAAGAAGGAGAGCGCGAAGATGAGGGAAAGACAGCGGTGTGGTAACAGTGACGAGATGACAAGTTTCGGGACATCTGGCTGCGGCGTCACCATTGTGCAAGGCATCGTGCGTCGGCTGTTGTGGAACGCGCCCACTGCCTTCCATGGTCTCCCGGTTGGCGAAGCTGTCCCACGACGCTACGTCTGCGGTGGTTGATATGACATGACATCGAATACGGGAAAGTGTCCGTGCCAAGCACGCTACCGACTGCGGTCTCTCGTGAATGTAAACTGTGTACCTATATACAAAATGCTCTTAGACAGATTTTACTGAAAAATGGTTGATGCAATTGTGGGAAGTGCGTCACCGGCCACTGCTGCTAAACGAGCTCCGCCGATGCCGGAATTCAGGGGTGCGCACCAACGACGCCGAAGCGTTCGCCTCAACTTATCGTTGAATAAAGACCTTCACAGCCGCGTTCAGAATTCGCATAATGCAGTGTCATAATTGCCAGTCATTTTCTTTCTAAAACAGTTTCAAGACCTCACGCGGATTTGCGGTAAATTACTTGACGGCCCCACAAGATACCTGGGTTCGCTCCCGGCTAAAGTCCTGATTTTTAGTTTTTGAATTGGTAAAGTCAATGCTTCCGATTTTCTTGTCACTTTCGCGTTTCAATTACTAATTTGTTTTCATCGTTCCTGGGTAGGTACGAACTTTGAATCAGCTGTGGCACTTACCGCGTTGCGTGATAGACGGGTCACGTGACTGAAGTGTTTCAGGACGTACACTATACATAATTTTCATGTTATTGTTAATCATGCCATGATCACAAAGTGACGTTCATCTTCCCTCCTGCCCTCCAATGCCAATTAATTTTTTCTGTATAGAGGCGACTGCGAGAGCACCCAAACGTAGATAGATAGATAGATAGATAGATAGATAGATAGATAGATAGATAGATAGATAGATAGATAGATTGATTGATTGATTGATTGATTGATTGATTTGATTGATATGTGGGGTTTAACGTCTCAAAACCACTATATGATTATGAGAGACGCCGTAGTGGAGGGCTCCGGAAATTTAGACCACCTGGGGTTCTTTAACGTGCACCCAAATCTGAGCACACGGGCCTACAACATTTCCGCCTCCATCGGAAATGCAGCCGCCGCAGCCGGAATTCGAACCCGCGCCCTGTAGGTCAGCAGCCGAGTACCTTAGCCACTAGACCACCGCGGCGGGGGCGGGCGGG